>PVJC01001058.1:0-102118 GCA_004026665.1 Murina feae
AAGAAACAACCACATGATATCACCTTTCCAAGATCTCATGAAATTCCTATTTAAGGAGATTATTTTATGACACTTTTAGTTTGTGTTTACATTTTTACTGGTTTGTCAAGACCATAGCAGGTACAATGTCCAATATATTAAAGAAAAAACCCTATCTAATAAAGAGGGAATATGCAGGGGAGGGCAGTTATGGGTGATTAGGCCAATAGGGAACAGTTAGGCATCAATCAGGTTGGCAGGAGAATGGTTAGGGGGTTATCTGGCTGGCAGGCAAAAGCGTTTAGGGGCAATCAGACAGGCACTCAGGTGAGTGGACAATCAGTGGGAAATTAGTGGGCAATCAGACAGGCAGTCAAGTGAGCGTCCCAAATTGTGAGAGGGATGTCTGATTGCCAGTTTAGGCCCTATGGGATTGGGCCTAAACTGGCAGTCAGACATCCCCTGAGGGGTCCCAGATTAAAGAGGGTGCAGGTTGGGCTGAGGGAACAGGCCCAGTGCATGAAATTCATTCACTGGGCCTCTAAGATTATATATATATATATATATATATATATATATATATATATATATATATGGCTATATATGCAGAGTGTCCCCTTGGGAGGTTGACTGGAAAACTGGGAGTTCGATTGCTTGCTATGCGTGCACTGACCACCAGGGTGTGGTGAGGAGCAAAGGGAGGCCTCAGCTGTCAGCTGGAAGGCCCTGATTGCCCTGATCACCAGCTAGGCCTAAGGACCCTATCCTTGCATGAATTTCATGCGCCAGGCCTCTAGTTATAGCTATAAGTGGAAATACTATATAATGGTTTATATATATCTCATCTTTTCCCAACTCCAAGTTCAATGGTAGCTTGAAGTTTGCATTGGTGGCATGAAAATCTCCAAATGCAAAAAATTAGAGCTTTTCCTCTCTGGAAAGTCTGTTGTTAAACAGTTACCATAGTGCCATGGTTATTAAGTTACCTCAATGTCTGGGCAGAGGAGACTTAGGACTTTGTGCTGCCCTTTGTGCTCTGTAGCAGTGTCACTTGTCTGCAGGTCATTGCCTGTCTGCTGGTATCTGCTTCCAGGCAACTTAAGTTTCTCTCCTATCAGTTGGATGCTGGTTCTTGGGCTTTCCTATATGACTGGATCCACTTCATCTCTTGCTGGTGCTACACATGCTCCTGATGCCTGCTGGGATTCTCACTTATTCCTACACTAGGTGGTTTGCTCTGTGGTCCTTGGCAAACTTCTTGGAAATCCACCAGGAATTCTTCCATGGGGCACATGGGAATTTGTGGATCTCTTCCATGCCACATGGAAGCTGAGGAAAAGTTTGGGGTGCTATCTCAGAACTTCTTTCTTCTAATCATACTGATTTTCCTCTCCTGAAACTTTTCTATATTGGTGAAGAAGTTGTTTTGGGATGATACTTCTTCTTGGAGTCTCAATAGGAAGTTGGGGAGGAAATTACTCTACTTTTGACTTTCCCCTCAGTCTCTATCTAACAACCTCTCACTTTGAGATTTAGGCCAAAGGCAAAGAAATCATGCCATAATTATCTCCTTGCTTGTCTCTTTTTTTGAAGTCACTGGAAAATTTTATTTAATTTCCTCTCAGGTTGGTAGGAAATATTCCTAAGTAATGTCCTCACTCCTGAGGAAAGAGTTGCTTTTTTTCCCCTTCTCTGAGACCATAATGGTGGAAAGGCTATGGAAAACCTGATTTATAGGAAAAAATGAATTAAAATATATCTTAAACTATATAAAAATAATCCCCATAATGCTTGTTCATGAGTCATCTTGCCCTGCCTTTCACTCCTCAGAACTCCAGTAACTTCTCCAATATGCCACAAATCTGAGAGTAAGGACTGAGATGAGGCATAACTGACAGACATTTGTCTCTGGAAAAACATCAAAAAAGAATGAGAGTTATTATGCTTTATATACCAACTAGAGGCCTGGTGCACGAATTCATGCACCAGTGGGGTCCCTCAACCTGGCCTGCAGGATCAGGCCAAAACCAGCTCTCTGACATCCCCTGAGGGGTCCTGGATTGCAAGAGGGCACAATGGTGCACGGTTCGGGCTGGGAAGGGACATGGGAGGTTGGTTATCTGGGGAGGAACTGCAGAAGGGCTCCAGGGCATGTCTGACCTGTCTAGCTCAGTCCTGATGGACGGGATTCCAGCAGCAAGCTAACCTACTGGTTGGAGCGTCTGTCCCCTGGTGGTCAGTGCATATCATAGCAACTGGTCAGCTGGTCCACTGTCTGCTTTCTGGTGGTCAGTGCACATCATAGTGAGCTGTTGAATGGCCTTATCATATCATTAGCATATTATGCTTTGATTGGTTGAATGGACAACCTGACAATCAGACACTTAGCATATTAGGCTTTTATTATATAGGCTACTTAAGAGATAGTTTGCAATTAATCAAATCCTTGAATCCTTTTGGGTTCCAGAAATAAAAGTGGGGATAAAAAGGAATAAAATGGCCTTTAAAGGGTTAAAATATACGTTTTCAGGGGCAAGTTTAGGAACTAGGCAGAGTCAATGCTTTGCTATCCCCTCTTACAACAGCTCTCTCAGTGTCCCTGGCATCTCTATGTCTTCAACTGAGTCCCAACCATCTGTCAAACATTATTGCCCAATACTAATGGTTTCAGATGTCACCATTTCCTTAAATGCACTTAAACCTTAAATATGCTTTTATTGTTTCTAGTTATAGATGACAATTTATGCTTATTTTAGAAAACATAGATAAACCTAAAAAATGTCACAACCACTGCCTAGAGACAACCACTATTAATATTTGGCGTACATCCTTCGTTAACGAATCTTCTACAAATTACTTTAAATGGTGGTAGAATATAGTTTAAATTAATTTTATCAGTTATAAAGAACTTATTTATAGTTTAATTACAACTTCAAAACCATTAACTGAAATTCAGTACCTGTTGACATGGGAAGGTCATGGGAGGATATCTTTGGCAGGGAGTCTTCTGGCTGTGTCTTAAATCATTACATGCCTTTGTTATTTTGCTTCTAAAACTTGGAAACCTCCTTTTATTTATTTATTTATTTATTTATTTATTTATAAATATTTTTATTGATTTTTTACAGAGAGGAAGGGAGAGGGATAGAGAGTCAGAAACATTGATGAGAGAGACATCAGCCGCCTCCTGCACACCCCCCACTGGGGATGTGCACACAACCAAGGTACATGCCCTTGACCGGAATCGAACCTGGGACCCTTGAGTCCGCAGGCCGACGCTCTATCCACTGAGCCAAACTGGTCACGGCTGGAAACCTCCTTTTACATCTATCAAAATCCTCTTCATCTTTTAGGATTCACTGAAGTTTTATTCATTCTCCTTCAAATTTTCTGCTCATAGTAACCTTACCTTTCCTTGAGGCCCTTATTACAAGTTGTTCATTTAATATTCATTTGCATATTTTCTCAAATTGTTACTAAACTGTTTAACGTCTCATCAAAGTGTTTAGGGCTGGCAAGGACTTTTATGATAACTCAGTCAATTTAAAAAATGAGACCCCAACATATTGTTATTACAAAGATTCTATAGCTGAGATTAAATACTTGTTCCCCTGACTCCCAGTCTGGCTTTTCACTATCTCAGATTGCACCTCTTCTTTTTCTAAGCTAGCTAATAAATCTTAAATGCTATGAACTATTTTTAGCACATTCTCCATTTTAAGGATGAGGAAACTGAGGTACAGGTAGATTGAGTAACTCAACTCAAAGTCAAAGGTTTTGTAATTGATAGAAACTGAACTGCACCCAGGCCACTGAGTTTAATATTCCTGCTTTTAACCCCACATTGTATCAGCTTATGGCTATGTCATAACTTCAGAAAGGGGAGTTGGATGAGAATTTAAGACTGGGTTTGATCAATAGGAAATTTTTTACATTGCCAAGAAAACTTCAATATGGGAGTAGGATTGGGAACTAAATTACAACAAGCTGAGGAGTGAATGGGAGGTGAGGCAGTGGAGGGCATGAGTACCACAAATAGGCTTGGTGGCAAATGGAAGGGAAGCCACAAGTGGTAGTTTGAGGAGTCAGTGGAATTGAGGAAATATTTGATTTATTGATTGTTTGATAGAGAAGACTCAAGAATTAATGAAATATCCTAGAAGATGAAGGCAAGATGGGATCAAAATTCAAATAGAGTAACTGGCCCTGGAAAGAAGTAGCATACTTTTCTTTTGGGGGCAAGAAAGAAGTAGGGAAGATGAATGGAACTGAAACTTGAAAAGTGGGTGGGATGAAAGTTGTGGGTGCCTTTTTTTTGAAGTTAGGGGCTATGGTTGGGTATGGAACTTGAAGAATATGGAATAGTTTGGAAGTACTTCTATAGGGAAATACAATAGAGGTATATTTAAGGCAGAGCTGAAGTTGAAGCTCTTAAATTTGTAATTTGGATAATCGATAGGGTTTGGTGATTCTTTCTAAATGTAGCAGAATATTCAGAATTGAGGGAGTCAGAGAGCTGTTGGGGATTTGTCAGAGAGAGGGGGGACAGGACAGAACAACAGAGCAAGAGACTAGAGATATTGATAAGAATGTTGTTGTGATTGACCAGATATTACTCTAAGTATTATAACCAAGAGTTCAGAACTTGTTACAGATCTATCTCATATTCTTTTACATTTTTGTTATGTCTAATGGCATAGAACACATAGGCATAAATATGCTTTGACATTAAATTACAAAAGTTCACTTTATTCACTTTCAAACTCCCTCTGCAAACCTTGACCCCTGAGAAGAGGGAGGGAGTTCCTTTTTGAAGGGTCAATTTTGTTGTATCATAGTAGTAGGTATGTGTTGATGAAAAGTAAATGGACTGAAGAAGTTTTCCAGCTACCTGTGGGACCCCTATAGTGCTGAGTCACTGTCTTCAGGATGGAGAGAGACAACATGTCTTTCAGTGAATGCTAGCAGTGACATCATCCTGTTAGACCAAGACCCTTAAGAGGAAGCAGAGTGTCTCATTTAATGAGGCTAATTGGGAGTAGCCATGGTTCTAACCAGTGCCACCAGCCTTCAGCTGTTTACTCTCCACTTGGTTCCAACCAATGTAACACACTTATTAAAAGTTCAAACCAGAACTTACATCACCATCATAATATTGCTTATAATTCTAGCCTAGAGGATTTCACTAATTTAATCAGTAGTCTGGTGATCAAGCGGGCGGGGGAGTCATTACATGGCATTGAGTCAAAGGAAAAATCTCATGAAGGGTTTCCTTGGCATTTCTTTTGGCCATAGGTCTGGAAGGAAGAAGATCAGGAAGGGTTGATAAATTGGGCATAAAGGCAGGCTTGAGGGTTTGGACTCTTGATGAAATGGAGGGAGTTTAGTGAGAGATATCAATGTAAGGGTATGGTCAGAAAGCAAGATTTTCAGGTTTACATGCATTCTGAGGCAGTGTTGTAGAGGAGGAGAGCATGAACTTAGGAGTCAACATGGTTTAGAATTCCCAGCCTCTGTTATTTATAAATAGTGGTGCTATAGCTGAACTTTAGTTATGTTGTGAAGTTATAGTGATGCAAAGTCACTGATACGGAGCCTGGCACTCATGAGTACCAAGGAGATCAGATAAGCTAAGTCATCATTGTGAACACTGAAGTTCCTCAGATGCTGGCAGCAGTCCAGGAAAGAGAGACGTTGATCCTGGTATACTGGAAGAGAGGATGGAAAACAATGGTGTTACAAGGTAGTACAAGCTTCAAAGGAAGAGGCCCCTGAGGAAAGATAGAACAGCAGTGATTTGGAAAAGGCAATGAAGAGAGAGAGAGAGTGTTTTTAATCCACTCATCTGCGGATGGGCACTTAGGCTGTTTCCAAATCTTAGGAATACTACACAGCTGTAAGAAAGAAAGAACTCTCATCATTTACATCAGCATGGATGAACCTTAAGAGCATTATGCTAAATGAAACAAGCCAGTCAGAGAAAGATAAGTATCACATGATCTCACTCATGTGTGGTATCTAATGAACAACATAAACTGATGGAAAAAAAATAGATCCAGAGACATAGAACCATCCAACAGACTGTCAAACCTCAGAGGGAAGGCAGGGGAGGGTGGATGGGAAGAGATCAACCAATGAACTCATTTGGGTGTATATATAACCCATGGACACAGACAATAGGGTTGTGAGGTGTCTTGGTTGCTGCAGGACTATTGGCTCCTCCACCCTATCCATTGCAGCTAGTGACACTCAGGTGTTCAGTTCTAATCCACAGAGTAGGTCACTCTTTTTTTTTTAAACTTTAAAATTTGTTCAAATTATAGTTCACATTCAATATTATTTTATATTAGTTTCAGGTATACAGCACAGAGGTTAGACATTTATATAATTTACGAAGTGATCCCCCCATAAATCCCACCTGGCACCATACGTATCCATAGTTATTACAATATTATTGACTATATTCCCTATGCTGTACTATTTTATAACTACCAATTTTAATGGTTAATTCTTTCACTTTTTTCTTCTAACACACACACCCCCTCCCATTTGGCAACTCTCAGACTCTAAGAGTCAGTTTCTGTTTTGTTTATTCATTAATTTTGTTCTTCAGATTCTACATATAAGTGAAATCATATATCTATCTTTCTCTAACTTACTTATTTCGCTTAGCATAATACCCTCTAGGTCTATCCATGTTGTCACAAATGGCAAGATTTCATTCTTTTTTTTTAATGGCAGAGTAATATTCCATTGTATACATGTATCACATCTTCTTTGTTCATTCATCTTTTGATGAATACTTGGGTTGCTTCCATATCTTGGCTATTGTAAATAACTGCAATGAACACAGGGGTGCATATGTCTTTTCTAATTAGTGTTTTAGATTTCTTCATATAAATATCCAGAAGTGGAATTGCTGGGTCATAAGGTAGTTCTATTTTTACTCTTGGGAGAAGACACACTACTACTATTGACTATGACAAATATCCCTCACCCCTGCCTCCCTTTCTTGCTCCTACTGAATTCCTTTCTTCTTCTTCCCCAGCCCCCTTTTCAAGCTCCTTATCCTGGTGACCTACACCTTCCCGTAGGAAGTACTCCTTTGTCCCCTTTTGTATCTTACACATTTCAGCTTGTCAGGCCTTCTGGCAACTGATGGAGTCCCCTCCCTGAGGGGAGGGGTTGACTGCAGGCTTGTATACAGGAGACTTGTTGGGATCTGTAACTTTACTCAGAAGTCCCTTCTGTCCGGCCCTGGGCGGGATTGGCTGAACACGGTTTTGAGGAGCACTAAGAACAGCTATCAGGGCTATTCCTAAAGGGCTGACTGAGTGGGGTCTTCCTAAGGAGGCATTCACATTACAATAGTGTTTTGTTTTTATCATTAGGATCACTCTGTAAAAGAAGCATGTGTGTGCATGAAATTCTTAGAGCTGCCTTGTTTGCTGAGGAATAAAATTGAAAACCATTACAACCTCAGATTTACATTCTGAAATCACAGCCAATCTGATAGAGCCATGCTTAGATTCAGCCATACGTCTTTTAGAGTCGGGCATGGATACACTTTACTGAAATGAAAAGGCACAAGCAGATTAAGAATTTATGGTAAAACATACTATAATAGAGACATTAAACTCATGACAATCTCGCACGTTTAATCTTGCTATTTTTAATTTCTTGTATTCGGCCTTTGAAATATTGGAAGGAAAGCAGAGGTTTGGGATTCCTCTCCCCCGCTTCTGTACTGTTTGGGAATAAATTCTCTTAGTGTCACAGTTCACACAAGTTGTTTGGACTACTACTGTGGAATGCTCCAGAGAAGGCCTTTTCATTCTATGAGTAAGGTCTGACTATGTCAGGAACTCCACTTAGCCATCTCTAGTGAAAAAGCATAGTTAGAATCGAACCCACAAGGAATAGCTTGAGTACTCAGGCCAAAGTATTCTTTTGGGATTTGCTTAGTTATTTACTGGTAAACTAGGTTCCAGAGGCAGGGCTCTGGTAGTCATTCCTAGGAATTTGAGTAGGACTTAAGTAGTTGGGATTCACGAGCGTGGCTCGTGGCTTTGGAAGGCTGGCTTGTCTGAGGTACTGATACCTGTTTTGGGCATCTAAGTGGAAACATTTGCTATACCTCCAAAGGGTAGGCAGAGACTTCAATTTACCATTCTAGGTTTTTGCTGAAATAATAATACCCTACATCACATACGAGGTTTCCCTGCATAGTACAGAGATAGAGCAGGATCCTTTGGGGTTAGCCTGCCTACCTTTTGATTCTGGTTTCATTCCCTATTGGGCAAATTACTCAGCCCTTTGTTGCCTCTGTTTTTCTATTTTTAAAGGAGGGAAAACGGCATTCACATTTGAGGATTGTTACAAAGATGAACTGAAAGGATCCAAGATGGTGGCAGAGTAGGTGAAAATTATGCTCACCTCCTCCCAGGAGACAAAGTGGAATTACAACTAAATTATAGAACAATCATCCCGAATAGTCAACTGAAGACTAGCTGAACAGAAGACATACTAAGGACATACAGAAGAAATCACTTCTGGTATGAAGGAGGGAGACATGAAAAGGGCTGGTCCTGCTCCCATGGGTGGCAGCTGAGGTTCTGGAGGGATATTTCAAC
The DNA here is from genome assembly GCA_004026665.1 of Murina feae. Taxonomy (NCBI): domain Eukaryota; kingdom Metazoa; phylum Chordata; class Mammalia; order Chiroptera; family Vespertilionidae; genus Murina; species Murina feae. The sequence continues at coordinate 8,613 of PVJC01001058.1, forward strand.
TGCAAGGCTTCCCTTTGAAAAGCATGGGGTCTAAACCCCAATTCAGGCTCCCCAGCCCAGAACACCAGAGCCTGGAAGAGATACCCACATAACATCTGGATGTGAAAAGCAGTGGAATTTCTGTTCACCAGGGAGAGATGGGAGACTGCTAGAGATACAGACCAATGCACAACATTTAATTCATAGCCATTCACCCTGGCTCTGGTGGAGGGAGGGCAGAGTGGATTAGAGTCTCATGAGGAAAGTCTGGGGTTTGTACTTCTGGGAAGAGAGCTGAAGGGACTGCCAACAGGATCTCTGTGCTGAGTCATTCTTCCATACCACAGATGCCATTTTTTTCTTGAGTGAAGAACTCTCCTCCTTGCAGCACCAGTTTGGGGGAAAGCAATAGGCCCACCCTGTGGACTCCCTCTCACCCCACCCTGCGGAGCTTATGCCCTGCTGAAGAGTAGAGTTCTGGGTAGACTCAGGGGGTGTCAGTCACTGAGTTATGGGGCTTTAGAGTGGGAGCCATTTCCCCCACTTTCCCATGAACCTGACTGGCACTTCCCCCTCATGGAAGATCCTCCAGAACCACCTTCTGGACTCCAGCCTCAGAGTCTCCCCCTGTCCAACTCCTAATAGCTCCCCCTGCTTGAGGTTAGGGAAAACCCAGGATAGACTGAGTGGTGTGGCTCTGGGCTTGGGGCCATACCCCTCACCTTCCCCAAAGCCTGATCAGTACCTCTTGTCACTGGAAACCCCCTAGCCACATCCTCCCAACTCTCAGGAGCTCCACCCTACCGAGCTCCAAATCCTCTTGGCAGAATCTGGGGAAGGCTAAGCTGCATGGCTCTAGAACACGGACCATTTTTTTACTCTCACACCCAACTAGCCCTCCCTTCAGACAGCCAAATTTTGGTCTGTTTGAGCCTGATAACTCTATTGGCATCATTCTGAAGATTCCCTAAGGCCACGCCACTCCACCACAAGGATCTGCAGGCACCCAGTGGGTAACGACTAGATTTGGTATTTCCTGGGACTTTGGCTGAGTGGCCCTAGACCAGCACTGGCACAAGTTTGAATGTGTAACAATCTAGGCACTTGTGTGCCTACCTGGTCACTCACTGAGAACCTTTCTCATTCAACTTGAATATGCTCAGAGATCCTTTCATTGACTAAGCCTAACAGGCAGTCACAGGTTAAGGAAGTGGATCTCAGGGTGCCTTGGGACTTTTGCCAACCTGCTCCTGGGGCCCAGGGTAGGTAAAATACAGCCTTGGTGCTTAGATTGATCCTTTCTGGGAACACCCAAGCCCAGCAGAGGCAGCCACAAACTCTGAATTGCTTGTAGCTAAATAGGTTGCTGAGGGCCAGCCACAGGCAGTGTCTTACATTGGCTTGCACCAGAGTCCCTCCCAGGAGGCCCAGTACCAGCACATGCAATGGCAAATTTCAGACAACATCAGGGCAGGATCTGATAAGTTTCACAAGTAATGAGAGAGAATCATTGATTGGCTGCCTCCTGCATGCCCCCTACTGGCGATAGAGCACAAAACCTGGGCATGTACCCATGACCAGAATCGAATCTGGGACCCTTCAGTCTGCAGGCTGATGCACAATACATTGAGCCAAACAGTTAAGGCTTTTTCTCCCCATTTTTGCTGTCCCTTTGTTTTTTTTTTAAAAAAATATGTATTTTATTGATTTTTACAGAGAGGAAGGGAGAGGGATGGAGAGTTAGAAACATCGATGAGAGAAACATCTATCAGCTGCCTCCTGCACACCCCCTGCTGGGGATGTGCCCGCAACCAAGGTACATGCCCTTGACCACAATGGAACCTGGGACCCTTGAGTCTGCAGGCTAGCCAAACAGGGTAGGGCTGTCCCTTTGTTTTTTGTTTCTACTATGTATTAGATCAAACTGCTATACTTCTCAGGTTTTGTGGGGTGATTTTATGTAGTATGTGTTTTGTGGGATCCAGTGGTGCAGTCTCTTAGCTCTCCTGAGCTGGGTACTCTAGGCAACTCTCTTGCTTGAGTTATTTGGATTCTTCTGTTGTAGTTGAGTCTTAAATGTTATTGTCCCATTCGTGGATGGTGTCTCCTCTCAGGCTGGATGACTATGTGGCTCACCCCAGACAATGTAATATGAGCTGTTATGGTGGTAATGACCGAACAGAACAAAATACAACACAACAGAACACTAAACAGAAGAAATGAAACAAAACATACACAAGACCTCTATAGCACAAACAAAAGCAACGACCAGAGGAGAGAGGATTAGGAAAGAGAGAAGAGAGCAAAAATGATAGAAAAAAAAGAAAGAAAAAATATGAGGAGAAAAGAAAACAAAGCAAATAAACAAAAGGACAAACAAAAACCAACAAAACGTGGGGGGATGGAATATGTAGATACAGAGCTGAAATAAAGAAAATAAGAATAAAGAATTAGGGTAATAGGGGAAGGAAATGGTTTAAAATAAAGAAGGGAGAAAAGAAATGGATAAAAAAGGACCAGAAAAACTTTGAAAAGAAAAATAGAGGAGAAAGCAGATAGACCTAATATAAGAAAAGAAAAAAGAAGAGAAAGCAGAAGAAAAAGAAAAGAGAAAAAAAATTGAGCAGTAAAAAAAAAGAGAAAAGAAAAAAATGAGTAGGAAAAGGGAAGAGGAAAATTTGATATGTGAAGAAAACAACAGAGACTAGAATAATAACAAATCTAAAACCACCACTCATTCATATTTTGCATGGTGCTGATGTTCTTACTTAGTTTTATCAATTATTGCATATATGTATATATATATATATTTAGAAGCACATCAAAATCATTCAGGAAGGATGCCAGTCATAAATAAATACCAAGTTATAATATTCAATATGAGTTTACTTCCCAAATTCCCTTGCCTACCCATATCCCTTTCCATGTGCCTTCTTTAAGTTAGTTTTATAATGGCTGCTTCTTGTAATCTAAAGGAATTAGCAATGTGGAAATGTCATGGAGGGATAGATACAAGGGGAGGTGTAGGGGATCTTTTCCTGTCACCCGCATATAACATTATGTAGCAGCTCCCTAGAAATCTATACATAAGGTTGATGCCCAGTATACTTCTTTGCATGCTCTTTGCATGTAAAACTGTGAGTCATTAGATAAAAATTATTATCTCATGTTAACAAAAGTCAGCTTGTGCCAGTGATAATATAAAATCTGTTTGTTACTGTTTATTAATTAAATGATGCCTTTTTAATCACTGTATTTTAATACAAAACACGTTATGTGTGTATCTGTGGCATATGTATACATATAATAGGTACATCATACACACATATCATGTAGGTATGAGAGTCAGATATAATACTTGCCCCAGAAGGATATACCTGAGTATAAAACCTCATACTCAGTAACACCTGTCAAACGCTCAAATGCTTTTTTTATTATTTAAATATATAAGTTTAAAACTTCCAGATTCTATAACATTTTACTATATTTGCTTTATCATGTTTATAGATATCCATGTATCTACTTCTTTATTTTTCATCAACCCATCTTATTTTTTGAATACATTTCAAAGTAAGTTGCAGACATGAAAACACTTCATCCCTAGACACTTCAGTATGCATTATCTTTAACTCGAGTTAAATATTTTCTATGATTTTTCCCCTTTGAGATAAAATCTACATGAGTGAAATGCACAAACATATATTTTTAATTTTAAAAATATATTTTTATTGATTTCAGAGAGGAGCAGAGACACAGAGAGAGATAGAAACATCAATGATGAGAGAGAATCATTGATCGACTGCCTCACTCTGGGAAGGGAGCCTGCATGTGCCCTGAGCAGGAATCAAACTGTGACCTCCTGGTTCATAGGCTGACACTCAACCACAGAGCCAAGTCGGCTGGGCGAAATGCACAAATCTTAGATGTACCCCTGGAAAAGCTTTGAGAAATGCATATAGCTGTGTAACTCAAACTAGTATTAAATATATAACATTACTATCATTCCAGAAATTTCCCTTCATGGTCTTTCCCAGTCAATCCTCATACTCCCCACCCCCAGGTAACAATCGTTCTGATATTTCCTATCATAGATTAGTTTTACCTAGTCTAGAATTTACAACTACAATTTTACAACTGCTTTAGAGAATAAGACTTTTTAATTTTATTGTTAACACGTTAAATTTTGGGGATGATGAACCATATTTATTAGGGTCTTAAAGTACATATGATCATAGATTATTGTCAGTGGAATCTCTTGGGGCAGAGCAGTAGCTTACACCTGGGTCTGGTTGAGGAGACACAGCTTGAACTATGTCCTTGGGCAAGTGTCTTGCATTAAATTATCTCCTTTGTGGAATGAAAAAGTGAAGAGCTTTTGGAATGGAATCTAGTGAGCATACAAACACAATTTTGCAGGTGTAAGACCAAAGGTTACTATATTTTTTAGTCAGTTGAAAGCAGGAAACCATTATGCTGGCTGGTTGCCCCAGGCACTGAGGCACAACTTGCAGGGTGGACCCCAGCCTTGGTGGGAGGGGCACCAGAAGAACAGTGACCCCCAAGAAAAGGTGGGCAGGCCACTGACCACTTCACCTTAGGCACTTCTTTTCCCCCCACTTTTCTTTCTGCATTTTGTGTCCTCTTGACCTTTAATTTCCTTTCTTTTCTTTCTCTTCCTTTTCTGTCATTCCCCTACGGCAGTGCAACATTCTGATCCTTGTGCTTGTGGTTTTGCTTGTAGCCTTACAGTTCGCCAGACTCTCTAGGCTTTGGGGTGTGCTTTCTCACAGTCCTCTGGAGAATTTAAAGACAATTTCTCCACACCCACGGTTGCTCCCTTTGTTGTCCCATTTAACAGGGCTAGGGAAGTGAGAGCTGCTAACCAGTGAGGCTATGAGTCAGCGTTTCTCCCCTGGGGAGAGACCCTGGGAGAGGAAGTGGAGGAGGCACTTTCCTTTCCCAGACTAGAGACCAGACATCCCAGGGGTGGGTGGGGGAAGAGGGGAGTGAGGTGAATGAGAAGTGGGGGGAGTGCGAGGTGGGAGGCAGGGTTGGGAGCATAATTATGGTATTCATGTGCATGTACACATCACTGAATTTATTTGTGTGAACTAGTGTCACAGTTCTAAAATGTGTTCTTAAAGTCTTAGCCTCTTAAAAATATTATTTGAAAATTGAATTTTATATAGTTCTCATAAATTTGAAAAGGAAAAACACACATGGACTGGTTAAATGACATTATCATATCTAAAAAGTATTGACACACTTTTCAAAACATGCTAAATAGTTAAAAATATCTTTTAGGGTTTTTTAAAAAAACTTTTATCTTATATTTAAATTTTCAGTGTGATATTTATAAAAAGACTTACACAAAATAGGCACATAATGGGTATTCAGTAGGTTTTTGTTGATCATAGGAAGTGCAATAAATTAAAGAGATCATAAGAGGTTACTCTGTATATAAGGGATTGAGCTTTTCTATTTTTAGTCAAAGAACAATGTCCACTTTTGAAATCAAAGATTCCTTATTACTGCTTGGGGTCTGAATGTTTTGCAAAAACTGGTTGTCACATAATGTTATATGATGTTGAGATAGATATCTAAGTTTAGTCTTGGTATATAGTGAATTATGTGGCTTTTTTCCAATTTTGAATAAACATATTTTAAAACACTCTCTGGTTTACTTATCTTCATGTAGCTTGTTTGCTTCACAAAGTTTATTTTAGTAATCACTTAAAACTAAATTTTTGAATTTTCACATTATATAGACATATTCCAGGAGCCATTTCTGGGTTGAACAAGACTTTTATATCACTTCCCAAGGCATAATAATATATTCTTAAAATTGGCTGTGGCAATAGCCAGTTTTTATTTATGGATATGGTGACATAATTTTTAATTAGTCATAGCCACTGGTGAGGACAGTTGACTGATTAATTTTAAAAATGCTGGACAAACACATGGGCATTGTATCCTGCTGTCTTTAGAGATTATTCCTTTTGTCTAACCTAGATTTCTCTGATGAGATTTAGACTCATTTCCTCTTGTTCTGCCATTAATGGTGACTAAAGCCAGCTGTACTCTAACCTCTGAATACTGTGAGAACTCTGAAGCAGTAGCTTTTCCAAAGGGGACTAACCTTGGAGAAACAGCCTGGCCCCTGTGTCCTTGTCTCCTCTTGCTTTTCCTTAGACTTGGTTATAGCTTAAGCCATATTGCATCTCTCAGTGGGGTGATATGTAATTCAGCAGGTGTCTGGTGAGGACAGTGGACTTCTTTCAGGAATGAGTAGCAAAGATTTTGGCACCTCTCTTGGTAACAAGCACAGGAGGTAATGGAGTATGTCACATAACCCTAGAAATCCACATGTGCTTTAGTTAGAGCCAGACTTTCAGCACCAGGATCCTTAATTAGTGCCACATGAAGTGGAAATGGCTCCTCTTTTCCATGTTAGGATTTTCTCAGTTTAACATGAGTGTATGTGCTATGAGGTACGTTAGATAAAGTGTCCTGAGACTAAAGAATATATTTGGATTACTAAGAGATTTTACATTTAATAAAGGAGAAACATGCAAATTGGTGTTACTCTGCTACACCCAAGCCACACCCACCAGCCAATTAGAGTGACTATATGCAAATTAACCCAACCAAGATGGCTGCCAATAGCCACGGAGCTGGAGCAAGCAGAAGGCTTGGTAGCCCCGGCGATGGAGGAAGCCAAGCTTCCCACCTGCCCTGGTGGGCTGTGCCTCCACTCAAGGCAACAAAGTTTCAATTATAGAAGATAAATAAACCCCAGATACCTGCTTCCAGCCAGCCTTGCTGGGAGCTTGGGTCACTGGAGGGCTTGGCCAGCCTGCAAACAGCCATAAGCCTCTCAACCAGGCTGGCCAGGCACCCCAGCAGGACCCCCACCCTGATCTGGGACACTCTTCAGGGCAAACCAGCTGGCCCCTACCCATGTACCAGGCCTCTATCTTATATAATAAAAGGGTAATATGCAAATTGACCCTAACAGCAGAACCACTGGGAATGACTGGTCACTATGACACACACTGTCCACCAAGGGGCAGACGCTCAATGCAGGAGCTGCCCCCTGCTGGTCAATGCACTCCCACAGGAGGACCTCTGCTCAGCCACAAGCCAGGCTGCCAGCTTCCAGCAAAGTGGTGGTGGCAGGAGACTCTCCTCCCTCCTCAGCAGTGCTAAGGATGTCTGACTACAGCTTAGGCCTGCTCCCTGCTGGCAAGTGGACATCCCACTATAAAGGTCAACTTGCCCCAGCTCGTTTGCAGCTCAGTAGGACTTGTTGCTACTGCTAGAGATAAGGAAATAGTCATGCTCTAGCCAAAACTTATGAGTCTGTATCTTGTGTTGAGAAATAGAGCAACAAACTTTGTGCATCACCTTTTTGTGGTTTTTGTGAATAAAAGCTTGCTTCTGCATCTGGTTGGGGCTGCAGTGTCAGCCCTCACTTCGGTGGGGTGCTGGCGCTGCAGACCAGCTGGCCAGCTGGATAAAGGCTCCTAAATTTTACCTTTTGGCTCTGGTGGTTGTCTCTCTCGGACGGAGTCCTCCATAACACCCCGAGGGCTCCTGGGCTGCCCGAGGGATGTCTGACTGCCATCTTAGGCCCAATCCCCTGGGAAGCAGGCCTAAGCCAGCAGGTGGACATCCCCTGAAGGGTCCCAGACTGGGAGAGGGCACAAGCCAGGCCAGGCTGAAGGACCCCCCCCCCCCCGGAGTGCACAAATTTTTGTGTACCAGGCCTCTAGTCTAATATAATGGAACAAACTATATCCTAGACCATCAACCCAAATATTGTTATTCTAAAATAAACATTGCCCAATTACAAAGAGTCTATTTTATTTTAGAGCAATATGAGATTGGGAAAATTATTTTTCTGCATATCCCCTTGGAAATCAGGATGAGGTTCTGTCTCAGTAAAGTGTTACTCAGAAACTTTCATGGAGAGTAAAGTAAAATTTCAGGATGGACATGGTATACAGTTATTCTTTAGGCAGGACCAAATTGTTTTGCCACTAAAATATTGGAAAAGTGATTGCCTTTTTTTGATTTAAAGAAAAAGTATTTTCCTAGCATTACATGTTGTTTTATTCCAATATTTTCTTTTCTTTTTTTAAAGAATAACTTATTGATTTTTAGGAAGAGAGGAAGGGAGAGAGAGAGAAAGAAACATTGATGTGAGATCAGTTGCCTCCTGCATGCCCTCTATTAGGGATCAAGTCCCAAACCCAGGCATATGCCTTTGAATGGGAATCAAACCAGCAACCTCTTAGTGCAGGGGAGAATGCCCAACAATTGAGACACCTAGCCAGGGCCCAATATTTTCTTAAGCTTTGATATCTGATTTCTGCTAGAATCTAGTGTAAGAGAGAATGTCATTAAGCACAGCACATTAACTTTTAAAAGTTTAAATATAAACCTCTGACCCAGTGGCTCAGTTGATTGGAGTGTTTTCCCATGCACCAAAAGGTTGCAGGCTTTATTCCTGGGTAGGTCACATACCTAGGTTGTGGGTTCAATACACGGTCAGGGCATGTATGGGAGGCAGCTAATCAATGTTCTCACTCTCATCAAGGCTTCTTTCTGTCTCTCTCTCCTCTAAAAAAATCAATTAAAAAACACACAAACAATGTCCTCAACTCTGAAATATTTCTACATTTAAATTTTATCTAAGATAAAATTTAAATGTAGAAATATTTCAGAGTCCTTTGCAAGAATATCATCACTTTCATGCAACCCTCCACCAGAAAAACTTTGAGAATTATTGATATGGTATAAAGAACATTGAATAAAGTTTCTGGAAGACTAAGTTCTAATTCTAGCATTGGGTAAGTCAAGAGAAGCTTCATAAAGAAGGAAGCATTTGAATGGAATTCTGAAAGAAAGTCAGGTTTTAGATAGGTAGAGACAGGTAGAGGAAGTTATTTCAAGCAACAGAGGAAGAGGTAAACAGGAGCAAAGGCTTGAGAAGTACAAGGTGTATGTGGGTAATTAGAAAGTACATCTGCTTCTGATGAATTTATTTTTTGGGGGGTGTTGTTTAAGCTCAAACACAGGCCTAGTGACTGTTCTCTGCTGCTATATTACCTCGCAATGCATGTCAGTTTATCATGCCATGCTGGATTAAAAGAAGTCCACAGACAGAGGGGAGCCTAGAAGAATTACATTATGAATCATATACTACATTGTAATTATTTTTTTCTTTAAATAATCAATTGACTTTTAATGAATTAATAAATGAGAAAAAGGCTATTCATATTGTTGACGCCAAGAATGAATGTACCTGTTGAGAAGGGCTCCTGGTGGCTAACAGGGCTCTAATTTATAAACAGAGCTTAGCAGCCATTGGTAAACAGGGCCTCTGACACAAGCCACACTTCAGAGGGAGAAGCCTGCACTAAGCTGCCTTCCTCCTGCACTGACCTACCCGCATGCACTATATTCCTGCCTTCTGAGCCAACCTTCATAAAGGAGTTTCTAGAATTGTAATTCACCCAATAGGATTGAGACTCTCCCTGTCCAATTGGAGCTGCACAGCTATATTCTTATTTGCATCTTCACCTACCAATCAGAGCAGTTCCATTATGACCAATTAGGACAGCACTTTAGACCATTCAAACTGAGGATTTGGAGCCTTCATTTGCATGAAGATACAACCAATCAGGGTCTAGGAGTGGAGACTTCTGTCTACCTAAGTCAGCTTACCTCTGGCTCAGGGAGCTCATTTTTCTTTTTTTCTGAGGACCAAAGACTGTTTTTCCTGGCTAGGGAGTGGAGCAGGAGCTGAAACATCAAGGAGTTTCTGCCAGAGGAGCTGAAACATCAAGGAGTTTCTGCCAGAGGAGAGGGGAGTTGTGCTGTCTTGGCAAAGAGAAGCAGAGAGGGCCACACTGGAGCAGAGCAGTGCTGTCTAGCAGGACAGGGGCTACTCCTGAAGGCCCCTCCCCGTCATGCTGTTTCATAGCTGTGCTGTATCACAACTGAGCTGTTTGTACTGGATACACTACTCCCCAAATTGGGTGTTCCTCTTGGTGTTAAATTGGCACCAATGGCCATCATGGATAGTATTATTCATATACATATCTTCTGTTTACTATGTATTCTCTCAGCTTTATTTTGTCTGCATATGTCTTTACTTCCCCTTTATTTTTGAAATATACTCTTTACTGGATATTGAATTTTAGCATATATAGTAGCTTTTTCCTCTCAGAACTTTATAGATGATATCCCATTGTCTTTTGGCTCACATTATTTCTGATCAGTACTATTTGTAATTGTCGTTCTCTGTGATATGTCTTTTTTCTCTGTTTTGAAGATTTTCCCCTTTATTATTGGTTTTCAGCAAATTGATTATGATATATCTTGGGGTATAAATGTGTATATTTCTTCTGTTGTGATTCATTGAGTTTTTCAGATCTAAGGGCTTGCAGCAATTCAGGGAGCATTTATTCAAGAATAATGACTGAACTTTGACATGCTTGCTCTAGAGCGTTGTGCTGTTTAACTTGTCTCATTTTGGCTATTTTCTCTCTATCCCTTTTCCAGCTCCACAATAGCCTACAAATCACAGTGAAAATCAGCAGCCTGGTAGTCACTGGAAAGAGAATTATGGGGTTGAAGTTCTTCCAAATCCCCATTTCCAGAGACTTGTCATTATTTGACTTGTCTGGTGGTTCCTCTGGAAGGCCCCACTTGTAGGGCTGTCTTTATTTTGACCTGATTAAGAGATCACCAAATGTGAATGGCCGGTTCCTTGGTGATTTTTGTTAAAAGCAATGAGAAGCAAATGTTGAAGTCTCAACTGCCTGAAGCAATGGATAACATTGTAGCAAGCAGTGGGATAACCAAAAGGCTTAAGAGGAAAATCTGGGAAATGAGATATGCATAGGGGACTTTAAAAAGCTGTGACTTATACCTGGGAATCTAAAAGGTCACATGCACATGTGGGTTTGTGCAGGTCCAGGGCTATTTATATAATCAGGGAAGACCTCTAAGGTCTCACTTTTGACTGCTTCTGATTAATCTTGAGACTCTGTACAAGCAGAATGTAAAGAGTAAGGTGGAGTTGTAAACTGCTTGGTTGATGGTTGTAAGTATGACCAAACACATATTGGTATAATAGAGTCCTTCAGGAAAGACTGGGAAATTTCTTGATTCCAAGCATCTGAGGAAATTTCTAAGTATTAGCTGAACACCTAATTGAGAAGAGACTTCAATGGTCACATGTGACCAAGAATACAGACTTTATAATATTGGTTCAGGAAAGTCACTAAGTCACTACCACCAAATAGCAGTACCAAAAATACATAGGGAAGGAGGAGCATCTGTATTCTTGAATTGACTCATTATATTAATTACAATTCCAGTTCTCAACAGAAAATGATGAGAGATGCAAAGGAACAAGGAAGTATAGTCCATACACAGGGGAAAAAAGCAGTCAACAGAAACTGTATCTGAGGAACCCAAGATATTGAATTTCCTTGAAAAAGACTTTAAATAAATTGATTTTATATATATTTAAGGAACTAAATATGGGCAAATGACATCTCAACAAATAGCAAATATCAAAAAGAGAGAAATTACTAAAAAGAGCCACATATAGAAATTATTGAGTTGAAAATTACAATAAGTGAAATAAAAAATTCACAGGGTCTCAGCAGTAGATTTGAGTAAGCAGAAGAATCGAAGAACTGGAAGATAGTCAGTTGAGATTATTTAGTTTGAAGAGAAGTAAAAAGATCTATGAAAGTTGACTAGAACTTCAGATATCTGTGGGACACTATCAGAAGTAGCAACATACACATACTGGGAGTCCCAAAATAACAAAAGAGAAAGAAAGGGACAGAAAGAATATTATTATTACAAAGAAATAATGGCTTAGCATATAAGCCTAACCAATGGACACAGACACCAGGGGGATGAGGGCATGAGTGGGAGGGGAGGATAAATGGGGCAATGGGGGGGGGGATAAGGACATATATGTAATACCTTAATCAATAAAGAAAAAAAAAAAGAAATAATGGCCACAAACATTCCAAATTTGAGGAACTGTTAAACAACATATTACAAAATAGCCAATTGGTAAAATAAGAAATCAGAAAGGAAATTAGAAAATACTTTGTAATAAATGAAAAGGAAAGTAAAACATACCAAAACTTATGGGACATAGCTAGAGCAGTGCTTAAAGAAAAACTTACAGGTGTAAATGCCTATATTAAAAACAAGAAAGATTTCAAAACAATACCTTAATTGAAAGTCTAATTTTTAAAAATATGTTCTTATTGTTTTTTTAGAGAGAAGAAGAGAGAGATAGAAACAACCATGAGAAAAATCATCAGTGGGCTGCATGGAGGCAAACCAAAGGTTATACACTATTACTAGCTGCAATGTCTCCTAGGAATGCCAGGTTGGTTCAACATATGAAAATAAATCAATCAATGTAATACAATATATTAATAGAATAAAGTAAAAAATTACATGATTATCTAAATAGACACATGAAAAGCACTTGACAAAAATATCAATAATTATCAAAACACTCAGCAAACTAGAAATATAAAGGAATTTACATAACCTGATAAAGAGCATCTATAAAAAACAAAAAGTCAACACTAAACCTAGTATAGTGAAAGATTGGCAGCTTTCCGATAAGATCAAGAATAAGACAAAGATATCTGTTCTTGCTACTTTTATTTAACATGAGAGGCCCGGTGCACAAAAATTTGTGCTCTCAGGGGGGTCCCTCAGCCTGGCCTGTGCTCTCTTGCAGTCTGGAACCCTTCAGGGGATGTCCACCTGCTGGCTTACACCTGCTCCCTGGGCGATTGAACCTAAGCTGGCAGTCAGACATCCCTTTGGCAGCCTGGGAGCCCTCTGGGGATGTCCACTGCCCAGCGTGGAGCAGGCCTAAGCTGTAGTCAGACATCCTTAGCGCTGCTGAGGAGGCAGGAGAGGCTTCCTCCACCATCGCTGTGCTGGCAGCCATCAGCCTGGCTTGTTGCTGTGCAGTGCTCCCCCTTTGGGAGTTCACTGACCTCCAGGGGTAGCTCCTGCATTGAGTGTCTGCCCCCTGGTGGTCAGTGTGTGTCAGAGTGACCAGTCATTCCCAGTTATTCTGTTGTTAGGGTCAATTTGCACATTACCCTTTTATTATGTAGGATAGAGGCCTGGTGCATGGTTGGGGGCCAGCTGGTTTGTCCTGAAGGGTGTCCCGGATCAGGGTGGAGGTCCCGCTGGGTGCCTGGCCAGCCTGGGTGTGGGGCTAAGAGCTGTTTTCAGACTGGCCACACCCCCTTCATGTTAGGGGTCCCTACTGGAGTGCCTGGACAGGCTGGGTAAGTGGCTGAGAGCCATTCTCAGGCTGGTTAAGTTCCCCAACAAGGACCTTTACAGTATGAGGATGGGGTCATCCTGGGTGAGTGGCTGATCGCTCTTTGCAGGCTGGCCACAGCCCTCAGCCACCAAAGCTCCCAGCAAGGCTGGCTGGAAACAGGTATCTGGGGTTTATTTATCTTCTATAATTGAAACTTTGTTGCCTTGAGTGGAGGCCACAGCTGGCCTAGGCAGTCAGCTTCCTTCATTGCCAGGGCAATGAAGCCTCCTGTTTGCTCTAGCTCTGTGGCTGCCAGCCACCATCTTGGTTAGGTTAATTTGTATATAGTCGCTCTGATTGGCTGGTGGGCATGTCTTGGGATATAGCGGAGTGATGTAATTAGCATGTTACTCTTTTATTAGATTAGATTATCCTGGAAGTTCTAGCCAGGACAATTAATTAAAAGAGAGAGAGAGAGAGAGAGAGAGAGAGAGAGAGAAAGAGAGAGAGAGAGAGAGAGGAAATCTGGTGCCCAGATTGAGAGGGAATAATTAAAATGATCTCTATTGTAAATTGTATGATTTTATACATAGAAAATCCAAAGGAAGCTACAAAAGATTATTAGAGATAATAAAGCAGCTCAGCAAATATATATGATGCAAGATGAATATACAAAACCAATTGTATTTCTACACACTAGTAATGAACAATCTAAAAATAAATTAATAAAACAATTTAAAAGGGAACAGAAAATAATAAAATTCTTAGGAATAAATTTTGCAAAGAAAGTATAAGACTTGTACACATAAAGCTATAAAACATTGTTGTCATAAATTAAGACCTAAATAATGAAATGCTATCCCAACTTTATGGATTGAAAGACATAAAATTTTTAAGATGGCAAGATTTTCCAAATTGATATACAGTTTCAATGCAATTCTTATCAAAATCTTTGCTTTTTTTTTTTTTTAAGTTATCACAAACTAACCCTACAATTCACAAAGTAATACAAGGGACTCAGAATAGCCAAAACAATCTTAAAAAAGAACAAAGAGCATACACACTTTCGAATTTAGAAAATTAATAGAAAGTTATAGTAATCAATATTATATAGTAACAATAGACATATGGATCAGTGGAATAGAATTGAGAGTGTAGAAATAAATACATATATTTATGATCAATTATTAAAAAGATTATTTATCTAATTTTATTTTATTATTAAAATTTATTTTTCAATTATAGGTTTGACATATAGGATTACATTAGTTTCAGGTACTCAACGTAGTGATTAGACATTTTTTTTTAAATTTAAATTTATTTTTATTTTTTTTAATCTTTATTGTTCAGTTGTTCCTTTTCCCCCGCATAGCTTCCTTCCTCCCAGTTCCCACCCCACCCTATGTCCTTACCTCCCCCCCACTGTCCTCCTCCATAGGTGTACGATTACTGTCCAGTCTCTTCCTGCACCCCAAACCCTTTCCCCCCGAAAATTGTCAGTCCACTCCCCTTCTATGCCTCTGATTCTGTTCTATTTACCAGTTTATTCTGTTCATCAGATTTTTTATTCACTTGATTTTTAGGTTCACTTGTTGATAGATATGTATTTGTTGTTCATAATTTTTATCTTTACTTTTTCTTCTTCCTCTTCTCAAAGGATACCTTTCAGCTTTTCATATAATACTGGTTGGGTGGTGATGAACTCCTTTAGCTTTTTTTTTTGTGTGTGTGTCTGTGAAGCTCTTTATCTGACCTTCAATTCTGAATGATAGCTTTGCTGGGTAAAGTAACCTTGGTCGTAGGTTCTTGCTATTCATCACTTTGAATATTTCTTGCCACTCCCTTCTGGCCTTCACAGTTTCTGTTGAGAAATCAGTTGACAGTCATATAGGTGCCCCCTTGTAGGTAACTGACTGCTTTTCTCTTGCAGCTTTTAAAATTCTCTCCTGTCTTTTGCTGTTGGCATTTTAATTATAATGTGTCTTGGTGTGGTCCTCTTTGGATTTCTTTTGTTTGGGATTCTCTGTGCTTCCTGAACTTGTAAGTCCACTTCTTTCACCAGGTAGGGGAAGTTTTCTGTCATTATTTCTTCAAATAGGTTTTCAATATCTTCTCTCTCTCTTCTTCTGGCACCCCTATAATTCTGATGTTGGTACGCTTGAAGTTGTCCCAGAGGCTCCTTACACTGTCTTCATATTTTTGGATTCTTTTTTCTTTTTGCTTATGTGGTTGGGTGTTTTTTGCTTCTTCGTATTTCAAAACTTTGACTTGATTCTTGCGATCCTCTAGTTCGTTGTTGGATCTCTGTATAATATTCTTTATTTTAGTCAGTGTATGCTTAGATTTATTGAGGGTCTCACTAAGTTTATCAGCAGTTTCTAGAAAATTTTTGAAAAGCCTTATAACCATGATTTTGAACTCTATATCCAGTCGTTTGCTTTCCTCCATTTCTGTTATTTGTGATCTGTTTCTTTGTCTCTACATTTTGGCTGCTTCCCTGGGTTGATAGAGTGGCTTTCTGTGTTAGGTGATCACTGAGAGGAATTGGCCTCCAAGCCACTTGGTTATGCAAATCAGCTGTTTTTACAGTGGGAGAACTTCTGTGCTGGAGACACCCTTTTGGGGCAAGAGCTGTTTCAGTGGGGCTTTGGTACTCACTGAGTCTGCCCCCCGAGTGTGACCCTTGTGAATCTGAGGAGTTGTATTTAGGATGGTACCACTCTGACCACTGGGTATGCTGGCTCTTCTATCTCCAAGGAGGTGCTATTTCAGCCTTTGCCTGAGGCTAATCAGTGTTTTATATGCAAAAGCCTCTGTGTGCAGCTTGGGTGAGGCGGGGTCTCGGGAAGTCAGCTATGGCTGATTAACAGATACTGGGTCTCTGTGTCCCACGGTAATCACTGCAAGCAACGGTGAGAGAAACCCACTTTGGATTTCCTCCCAGTACCAGATAGTTCAACTTCTCCAGGAATGAGTCTGGGCTCCTCAGAAACTCGCCTGGAACTGGAGTTCAGAGCCACCGGGAGTTTGTGGTTCCCTCCGGATTGAAAAAGAGTCTCATCCTTTGTCGCCAGCCCTCTCCCCGAGCCCCGCGCGTGCGCCTCCATACCTCTGTACTTTGCTTCCGCAGCTCCTCTGAGTCTCAGTGTCTTTCTAGTTGTAGAATTTTTACTCAGCCAGCCTTCTGTGGTTCTGGGTGGTGTCTGTTTTTTCTTTTCATTGTGGTTTTGAAATGGTTGTGCCAGGCAGTCAATTCAGGTGTTTACCTATGCCGCCAGCTTGGTTTCTCCTGGTTAAACATTTTTTAATAGTATGAAGTGATCACTTCAATAAGTCTAGTACCCAGTTGACACAATACACAGTTATTACAATATTATTGACTCTATTTCTTATACTCTATATCCCATGACTGTTTTGAGAACTGGCATTGTGTATTAATCCATTTTACATTTTTCACTCATCATTAAACACCTCTTCCATCTGGCAAACATTACTTTTTTCTCTGTATCTATGACTTTGTTTCTGTTTTGTTTGTTCATTTACTTTATTCTTTTAGATTCCATATACAAGTAAAACTAGGAGCTCGGTGCACAATATATTGTGCACTCAGGGGGTCCCTCAGCCCAGCCTGTACCCACCCACCCCATACACCCCGTTTCCCACCACCCGCCCAACGAGCTCCACCCACCTCACACACTCCAGGGCCCACCACCCGTCCATCGTGCCCTGCCCACCCCACACACCCTGCTGCCCGCCACCGGCCCAGTGAGCCCAACCCACCTCACACACTCAGAGGCCCGCTGCCTGCCCAGCAGCCCTGCTGCCCCACTGCCTGAGCCACACCCACCTCCGTGGTTGCGCTGCCAGCCTCCATCTTGGTTGAGTTAATTTGCATACAGCCACTCTGATTGGCTGGTGGGCGTGGCTTAGGCGTCCCAGAGAAACAGTCAATTTCAATATTATGCTTTTATTAGAGTAGTTTATATGGCACTAGTATTTTCTGTCTGGCTTATTTCACTTAGCATAATACCTTCTACATTCATCCTTGTCATAAATGGTAGACTTTCATTCTTTTTATGGCTGAATCATATTCCATTGTATATATTTACCACTTCTTTATCCATTAATCTCTCAATGGACATTAGTTTGCTGCTATATCTGGACTATTGTAAATAATGTTGCAATGAACATAGAGGTTCATATATCTTTGTGAATTAGTGTTTTGTGTTTCTTCATATAAATACCCAGAAGTAGAATTATTGGGTCATATGGTAGTTCTCTTTTTAATTTTTTTTGGAAGAAACTTCATATCATTCACATAGTGGCTGTACCAATTTTCAATCCCACCGACAGTGTACAAGGATTCCCTTTTCTCTACATCCTCACCAATACTTGTTTGTTGATTTATTGATAAAGCAACAGGTGTGAGGTGATATCTCACTGTGGTCTTATTTGTGATGACTAGTGATATTGAACATCTTTTCATATGCTTGTTGACATCTGTATATCTTCTTTGGAGAAATGTCTACTCAGGTCCTCTGCCCATTTTTTAATTGGATTTTTTTTGGGTGTTAAATTGTATGAGTTCCTTATATATTTTGAATATTAATCTCTTATTGGATGCATCATTGGCACATACCTTCTTCCATTCAGTAGATTGTCTTTTTATTTTGTTGATGGTTTCCTTCACCTTGCAAAATCTTTTTAGTTTGATGCAGTCTCATTTGTTTATTTTTTGCTTCCCTTGTTTGAGGAGACATATTATAGACAAAATATTACTAAGAATAATGTCAAGGAGTTTACTGCCTATGTTTTATCTTAGGAGTTTTATGGTCTCAATGTAAATCTTTAAACCATTTTGAATTTATTTTTGTATATGGAGTCTGCCCCCCGAGTGTGTCCCTTGTGAATCTGAGGAGTTGTATTTAGGATGGTACCACTCCATTTATCGAAGAGACTGTTTTTACCCTATTGTATAGTCTTGCCTCCTTTGTCATAGAATAATTGTATGGTCAATTGATTTTTGACAAAGGTGCTAATTCAATGGGGAAAACAATAGTCTTTTCAACAAATGGCACTGGAACAACTGAATATCTACATGTGAAAGAATAAATTTGTACTATATAAGAAAATTAACTAAAAAAGTATCAATACCCCAAATGTCTGGATAAATACTACTAAACCAGAGACTTGGATTTTTGTCTTCTTTTTGGTGATATTTCCTGAATACTTTATACCTTTGGTTCTCAACAAGTATGAACAATTGAAGAAATCTTGCTGACATGACTTAATGGATACATCCATTAACATGATTTTTATGTGTAATTTCATATTCAACATTTTCTTTAAAACAAATGTGTCTTGTTCCACCTGATTTTATTATTTTCCAGATTAATTAGAGCTGATATTTCCCTTAGAGACCAGTATTTCACTATCCCAGGTTATAGATAAGAAAAACAGGATCAGAAAGGTAAAGTGCTCCCTTAATTCTCTGTGTGTGAAATGATTATTTTGAGGTACAACAGGTTCTGTAATTCATACCTTTCTATCACATTGCTGTGGTTGTTCATATTAAATATAGCTTGATTCCTTATTGTAAGTTTTAATGTCTAATCACAATATTAAAAAGCACAAATGTGATAGCCAAAAGTATAAAACTCTTAGAAAAAAACAGGGCAAATCTTTGTCCTTGGTTTAGACAATGGTTTCTTAGAAAAGGCAACCAAATCACAAGCAAACTAAGAAAACATAAATAAGTTGTATTTCATCAAAATAAAATAAAAACTTTGATCATAAAGGACACTATCAAGAAAGTGAAAATAAACTCACATAATGGAAAAATATTTGCAAATAATCCATATGATAAAGGTGTAGCTAGAATATATAAGCACTGTTATGATTTAATAATAAAAAGACAAATAGCTCAATTAAAAATGGGTAATACACTTGAATAAATATTTCTCCAAAAAAGCATATAATTGGTCAATAAGTATGTCAATCATTTTGACACTAGAAAAATGCAAATTAAAACTACAATTAATGCCACTGAATACCCAATAGAAAGGTAAAAATTAAATAACCAGACAACAACAAATGTTGACAAGGATGTGTAGAAGTTGAGAATATTGTAGCTGCTTTAGAAAAAAACAGTTTTGTAGTTTTTAAAAAATTTAAACATAGAGTTACTATATACAGCCCAGCAATCCCACTCCTAGTTGTATACCCAAGAGAATTGAAAGCATTTATCCACACAAGAACTTATATATGAATTTTCATAGGGGCATTATTCATAAGCTAAAAAGTATAAAAAATCCAAATATTCATGATAAAGAGATAAACAAAATGTTTTATATTCATTCATTGAAATAGTATGCATCTATAAAAAGGAATTTAATTCTGATATATGCTGCAACATGAATGAATAATTTATGCTACATGAAAAAAATCAGACACAAAAGTCCATATATTCTAGGATTCCATTTATATGAATGCTCAGAATAGGCAAATCTGTAGCAATAGAAAATAGATTAGTAGTTGGCAGTTGTTGGGGGTATGGGGATATGGGAAGTGGCTGCTAATGGGTACTGGATTTTTATTTTTTAGGGTGATGAAAATGTTTTGGAATTGGATAGTGGTGACAGTTGTACATTTGAATGTGTTAAAAACCACTGAACTGCACTCTTTAAAAAGGTGGATTTTATGTATAGGAATTATATCTAAATTTAAAAAATGCCAATTAAGAGTGTATACAACATACTTGCTAGTTATCTTAAAAATTGTCAAAGTCACTAAAAACGAGTGAAATCTGAGAAACTATCACATTCAAGAAGAGCCTGAGGAAATCAGACTACTGTATTTTCCAGCGTATAAGACGACTGGGTGTATAAGACAGCTCCCAACTTTTGAGAAGATTTTATTGGGTTAAAAAGTCCAGATGGAGACCGTATGTGGCACAAAAAGGAGCCAACTGGAGACACTTGCAGTCTCCGTCTGGCTCCATTGACGACCCCTGACTTTTGAGAAGATTTTCCTGGGTT
Organism: Murina feae; assembly: GCA_004026665.1. Classification (NCBI taxonomy): domain Eukaryota; kingdom Metazoa; phylum Chordata; class Mammalia; order Chiroptera; family Vespertilionidae; genus Murina; species Murina feae. The sequence goes on from PVJC01001058.1 coordinate 28,968, forward strand.
AAAAAGTTGTCTTATACGCCGGAAAATATGGTACTTAACGTAATTTAGTATCCTGGATGGGATCCTGGGTTAGAAAAAGCACATTAGGGAAATATAAGGAAATTTGAAAGTATGGACTCTAGTTAATAATAAGTAATCCTATATAATAAAGAGGTAATATGCAAATTGACCATCACACCCTCACACAAGATGGCTGCCCCCATGTGGTCACAAGATGGCTTCCCCCATGTCATCACAAGATGGCCACCACAAAATGGCCGACAGGAGAGGGCAGTTGTTGGTGACCAGGCCAGTAGGGGAGTAGTTAGGGGGCTGGCAAGCAGAAGTGATTAGGGGCAATCAGGCAGGAAGGCAGGTGAGCCATTGGAAGCCACAGTCCTGGATTGTGAGAGGGATGTCCGACTGCCAGTTTAGGCCCGATCCTACAGGGGTCCCAGATTGGAGAGGGTGCAGGCTGTGCTGAGGGACACCTCCTGCCCACTCTGTGCATGAATTTCATGCACCAGGCCTCTAGTACTAGTATAAATTGTTTGTAATAGGGGAGACTAGGTGTGAAGTATATGAGAAGTCACTGTACTATCTTCACAATAATTAAAAAATGTTCTAAAATACTGGATCTGCCCTAGCTGGTTTGGTTCAGTGTATAGAGCGTCAGCCTGTGGACTCAAGGGTCCCAGGTACAATTCTGGTCAAGGGCACATGCCTGGGTTGCAGGCTCAGTCCCCAGTGGGGGGCGTGCAGGAGGCAGCCAATCAATGATTCCTTCTCATCATTGATGCTTCTCTCTCTATCTTCCTCTCCCTTCCTCTCTGAAATCAATAAAAATATATTAAAATAAAATAAAATAAAATAAAATAAAATACTGGATCCAAGATGGTGGCTGACAGGACAGCAGTGAGGGGAAAAGTGTGAGTGAGTGGGAGAGTGAAAGGGGAGTGCATGTATGTGTGGGAGATGTGTGTGTGTATGAGTGAGGGACAGTTATATTCCGCAGGACTGTTGGGGGCTGGCAGACCAGGATCCCCTAGATGGGCAGCCTCTGCTGCCGCTGCAATCTCTCCTGGGGTGGCTGGCTCTGCTGCAGAGATCACACCATCTTGAAGGGAAGACCTCAGACACCTCCCGGGACTATACAACCACACTGGTCAGGGACCTGCTGCCTTGGCTTTGAACCCAAGAACACTGAGACTCCAGCCTCTCCAGCCTCAGGCTCCTAAAAAGTTTGTTCAGGGGAAGAAAAAATGGCAGCCAAATGGTGGACAGGTCTGGTACCTTCTCATGGAGCGGATAGAAGAAACAGCTGAATTGAATAACATCCACCTGGAATTGGTGAATTAAACACAGCTGGTGAGATAATCCATGGACAAAAAATGACAGAGGACGCCTGAAGAATGGTAGGATCAGGGATCTGGGCTGGAGAGAGAAACATGTGTAACTGGGATTAGAGGGTCAGAAGGAAATGGCACTGTAACAAGTCCATGTCCCTTGGGGACAGTATAACTCTTGACTGTGGAAGGGGATCCACAGAGCTGCTGTCAGTTGGGGACTCTAGATCTAAGTCCACGGCTGTGGAAGGCTGCGCCCAGAGAGGCAGCCTGAAGAACTGCACCAGCATGCAGTGCCAGGGGGAGAGAGATGCGCAGCGGTGCGGTTGCTCTGTCTTTATAATTTCCTTGCTTTTACTCGCTAAATCCAGGATATAGGATCTTTCAAGTACAAAAACTCACCAAGGCTGTGGTGCAGGAGAAGGTGATTTTGTGGAAGCTGGAGAGAAAAATAGGGAGAGATAACCAGGAATCCAGCTCTGGGACAGTCTAATCCCTCCAACCCTGAATAGCCATTTTTCTCCTGAAGACCAGGCTTGTCCTAATAGCGTAGCCATACCTAGCCTTGGGATCCACAGAGAAACAAGGATTCTGGATACCACAGGGAGCACACAGGGACTGGGTTGAGGGACCATTTGGTCCCGGAAACTAATACAGCAACAGCCACCTAGAGCCCGTGTCAGAATAGTCGCTTGTGGGAGGACAACCAAGATGGCAAGTTCAGGTAAGCACCTGAACTTGCTGCCACACACAACTACATTAATACTACATCTAAAAGACAAAATGAATATAATCCAGAATTATGGGAAGCCTGGCTGAGTAGAAATTCTACAACTAGAAGGACAGAGAAAAGAGCACATTGAGTCTGGTAGGAGGTGCAGAGGTGTGGAAGTGTGGAGGTATGGAGGCATGCACGAGAGGGGATGGCAGCTGGGTATGCTATTGTCTTTTTCAATTGGGAGGAAGATACAGGCTTCCAACTGCTCTGAACTCCAGTTCTGGGTGAGAATCTGGGGACCCAGACTCATACACAGAGAGAATGGATTCTCTAGCATTGGGCTGGAATGTGAGGGCAGCTTTCTCGTAGAGGTGCTTGCAGTGGTCATTGTTCCTGCATGGGGATGTGGGACACAGAGACCCTGGGACTGCTCTGAGGCAGAGAAGACTGGCAGCTACTGCAGTTTGCTCCACCCTGGTGATTCCCTGAGACTCCGCCCCACCCAATTTACAACCCCACCCAAGCTGTGAGCAGAGGCTTTTGTATATGAATGGCCTGGCCTTTCTCCACCTAAAAACCTGTCAAACTGCAGCTGGGTCAGAGAACCCCAGAACTTCCAAAAGAAGACCTGAGGCTCCTCAGCAGCCTGCATTGCTTCACAGCTGCACCTCCTCTGGGTACCTCCAAACCCCAAACACAGGGGAGGAATCTGCTGATCTCTCTGTAGCTCCTGTTGGGTGGCCTCAGGCAGTGGCTGACTTTGCACCTCCTTGGAGATCCAAGAGCCAGTGTACCCAGTGGTCAGAGTGAGACCACAACAGATTAAAATTTTTCAGATCCATAAGAGACACACTCAGGGGGCAGACTCAGTGAGTGGCAAAGCCCCAGTGAAGCAAGTCCTGCCCCAAAAGGTGTCTCCAGCACAGAAGTTCTCTCACTGAAGACACAACTGGTCCTGACAGCCAATTGACCTGGAGGTCAATTCCTCCCAGTGATACCAACAGCAATAAAGGCTTAACTACAACAAGTCTGTGCACACAGCCCACAAAGGGGTGCACCATGAGTGTCAACCTCAGGTAATTAGGGAGGCTAAGCTACTGGGCCCTATAGGACACCTAACACACAAAGCCACTCTATCAACACAGGGAAGCCGCCAAAATGCAGAGATAAAGAAAATGTCACAAATGAAAGAAGTGGAGGAAAGCAAACTACTGGATATAGAGTTCAAAACCACAGTTATGAGATTACTTAAGAATATTCTAGAAACCTTTGAGAAATATAGTGAGACCTTCAAAGATATGAAAAAGGACCAATTAGAAATTAAGCATACACTGACTGAAATAAAGAATAATATACAGAGGTCTAACAGAAGACTAGAGGATTCCAAGAATCAAGTCAAAGATTTGAAATACAAAGATGCAAAAAACACCAGAACTGGAAAAGCAAAAGGAAAAAAGAATACAAAAATATGAAGATAGTGCAAGGAATCTCTGGGACAACTTCAAGTGTACCAACATCAGAATTATAGGGGTGCCAGAATAAGTGAGAGAGCAAGATATTTAAAACCTATTTGAAGAAATAATGACAGAAAACTTCCTCAGCCTGGTGAAAGGAATAGACTTACAAGTCCAGGAAGCACAGAGAACCCCAAACAAAAATAATCCAAAGAGGACCACACCAAGACACATCATAATTAAAATGCCAAGAGCAAAAGACAAAGAGAGAATATTAAAAGCAGCAAGAGAAAAACAGTTACCTATAAGGGAGTACCCATACAACTGTCAGCTGATTTCTCAACAGAAACTATACAACCAGAAGGGAGTGGTAAGAAATATTCAAAGTGATGAATAGCAAGAACCTACAACCAAGATTACTCTACCCAGCAAAGCTATTATTTAGAATTGAACGTCAGATAAAGAGCTTCACACATAAGAAAAAAGCTAAAGGAGTTCATCACTGCCAAATCAGTATTATATGAAATGCTGAAGGGTATTCTTTAAGAAGAGGAAGAAGAAGAAAAAGGTAAAGATAAAAATTATGAACAACAAAGTGACAACAAATACATATCTATCAACAAGTGAATCTAAAAATCAAGTGAACAAAAAATCTGATGAACAGAATAAACTGGTGAATAGTATAGAATCAGGGGCATAGAAAGGGAGTGGGCTGACAATTCTCGGGGGATGGGGATGTGGGGGTTGCAGGAAGAGAATGGACAAAAATTGTACACCTATGGACGAGAACAGTGAGGGGGTAAGGGTAGGAGCCAGGTGGAGGGGAGCTATGGGGAAAAAAGAGGAACATCTGTAATAATTGGAACAATAAATATTTATTTTAAAAAAAGAAATAGATGCTGTGTAAATACAACAGAAAGCAGGCAGAAAATCAAAGCAGGCAGATTGATCCCACCTGCCTGAAACCACGGCTGTGGAGTCTGATACAGAGGAGTGGTGGATCGCTCAGAACTTTAACATGGTGCTGACTACCTAACAGAAAACTGAGATGTGGTAGACTGAACAGTAGAGAAGGGTCTTAAACCAACCCCTATGGGACATTAATACTTGGCTGAAGCAAACGACACTTTACTTTTTATTTTTTATCTTTTACTTAAGAAATTAAAAAAATATTTTTTCTTTATTTTATTTTAATATTATTATTATTATTATTATTATTATTATTATTATTTTGACCTTTTTTTGAATTAGTGGTCTACATGCTATTTTTATTTTTTTATCATTATTTTACTTTATTTCATTTTTTCTTTTTTGCCAATGTTTTCTTCCTCACTTGTTCCTTTTTCATCCTGTTTTCCTTCTCATATTCTTGCTTTAGCTTTTCTCTCTTTTTTAAAAAATCCTTGTTAAAAATTAATATTCTTTATCTGCTTTATTGATGCATTACTATTATGGTAGTCTCTGTTGGCTTACTTATATATCTAATTTCCTCTCCCCTGCTCCAAGTCCATGTAATGTTATCTTTTCTCTTTCTTTACTAGCCAATTGCTTTTCTTGTTGCTTGTTTGTTTTTATTTTATGCTTTTGTTATTCCTCTCCTCACTTGCTCTCTTCTTCTACTAATAGCTTAATTAGTTTCACTCACCAAACTCATGCCTATCTGCTCTCTACTCTATTCTCTTTTTTCCAAAAATAGATGAATAAATAAATTAAAGAAAGGGGAGATTTTTTGGTCATATATTTAATATATATATTATTTTATTAAGTATTTTGCTTTTTACTTTTCTTCTTATACACTCATTCTCTTTCTACCTCCTCTATACTGAATTGTGGCAATTCTACCATTCATTCAATTTCTTTACCTTACCTTCTGGAAATAAGTTCAGCCTCTTCACATTCAGTTCCCCCCTTTTTTCCTGGGTGTTTGTTGTTTGCATTTTTTGGATTATTTGTTGGGTTTGTGGAGTTTTCTCCCCATGTATGTATGTGTTCTTTCTCCTTCATTCTTCTTCTTTTTCTTTTCTCTCTTACATTTTTTTTTACTTTTCTCAAAATCATTTTTGCACTATTTTCTCTCCCTTAGTTCTCTTTTCTCTGGTGTCCACCTTTATTTGGAGTTATCAGTGTTGTGAATACATTAGTGTTTTATTCCCTCTGTGTCATGTCTTGTTGAATTGCATTTTGTGAGCTTTGGTCAATGTGGTAGAGAGTGAGCCACATAACTAGATTCCCTGAGAGGAGCAAAATGGGGAGACAAAAAACAGCTCCCATATGAAAGAAAAGGAGGCATCACCAAAAAAGGAAGTAAATGAAATGGAGGCAAGCAATTTGTCAGAGAAAGAATTCAGAGCAATGATCATAACGATGCTGAAAAGGATGGAAGACAAATTCAACAACATGTGTAAGAATCAAGAAGAAATGAAGAACCAAGAAGAAATGAAGAATGACATAGTTGCAATCAAGAAAGCATCAACAGTAGACTAGAAGAAGCTGAGGACCACATTAGTGAACTAGAAGACAAGGTAGGAAAAAATACCCAAGCAGTGCAGCAACTGGAAAAAAACACCTTAAAAAGCAGGAGGACAGCCTAAGAAAGCTTTGGGCCAACACAAAACAAAACAACATCTGCATAGTAGGGATGCCAGAAGAAGAGGAAACTGAGAAAGCAATAGAAAACCTGTTTGAAGAAATAATGACAGAAAATTTCCTTCATATTGGGAAGACAAAACTCACACAAGTCCAAGAAGCTCACAAAGTCCCAAACAAGATGAACCTCAAAGACCAACACCAAGACACATAATAATTAAATTGGCAAACACCAATGACAAAGTAAGAATCTTAAAGGTTCTCAGAGAGAGACAGAAAGTTACCTATAGGGGATTTTCTATTAGACTATCAACTGATTTCTCAACAGAAACACATCAGGCCAGAAGTGAATGGAATGAAATATAAAAAGTGATGCAAAGCAAGCATCTGAATACAAAATACTATACTCAGCAAGGCTATCATTCAGAATGGAAGGTGAAATCAGGAGCTTCAGACAAAAAAGGGCTAAGGGAGTTTATTACCACCAAAACTTCAATGCAATACATGCTAAAGGGACTGCTGTAAAAAGAAGAAATAGGAAGGGAACAAGGAACACAGGGATAAAAAATAAAAATAGCAACAAACAAGGACCTATCAATAACCTTAAATGTAAATGGATTACATGCTCCAATCAAAAGACAAAGTGTAGATGGATGGATAAAAATCATGACCCATATATCTGCTATCTATAAGAGACCCACCTCAGAACAAAGGTCTCACACAGACTGATCATGAAGGCATGGAAAAAATTTTGTCAGGTGAATGGAAATGAAAGAAAAGCTAGGGTAGCAATACTTATATCAGACAAATTAGACTCAAAGTGAAGGCCATAACAAGATATAAAGAAGTCTACTTCATAATACTAAAGGGAGCAATTCAATAAGAAGATATAAGTCTGGTAAACATATACACATGCAATACAGGAGCACCCAAATACATTAAAAAAAACCCAAAACTTCTGGAAGATATCAAGGGAGAGATTGACAGCAAGACAGTCATAGTAGGGGACTTTAATAGCCCATTGACATCAATGGATAAATCCTCCAAACAAAAAAAAGCAAAGAAACATCAATCCTAAATGACTTAATTGACATCTTCAGAATGTATATTCACCCCAGATCTACAGAGTATACATTCTTCTCATGTGCACATGGGTCATTTTCAAAGATAGACCATATATTGGGACAAAGGCAAAATATCTTCAAATTCAAGAGGATAGAAATCATATCAAACATCTTCTCAGATCACAATGGCATAAAATTAGAAACCAACTACAATAAAAACAATGTAAAAAACCCCCCAAACACTTGGATGCCAAATAGCATGCTATTAAACAATGACTGGGTTACCAAACAGATCAAGGAAGAAATAAAAAGCATCCTGGTAACAAATGACAATGAAAGCTCAATAATCCAAAATCTATGGGACACAGTGAAAGCAGTCCTGAGAGGGAAGTTTATAGTATTATAGGCCTTCCTCAAAAAACAAGAAAAAATGGTAAAAATTACCTAATCCTACAATTCAAAGAATTAGAAAGAGAGCAACAAGAGAAGCCCAGAGTGAGCAGAATGAAGAAAATAAAGGTCAGAGTGGAAATAAATGACATAGAGATAAAAGAAACAATACAAAATATCAGTGAAACCAAGAGCTGGTTCTTTGAAAGGATAAACAAGATTGGTGAACCTCTAGCCAAGCTCACCAAGAAGCAAAGAGAGAGGACCCAAATAAACAAAATCAGAAATGAAAGAGGTGAAATAACAATCGACCCCTCAGAAAAACTAAGGATTATGAAAAAATACTTTGAACAACTTTATTCCAACAAATTGGAAACCTAGATGAAATGGACATATTCTTAGAAAAATACAAGCTTCCAAAACTCAATCAAGAAGAATTAAGAAACCTGAATAGGCCAATGATTACCAAAAAAATTGAAGCAGTAATCAAAAATCTTCCAGTAAATAAAAGCCCTGGTTTGGATGGCTTTACAGGGCAGTTCAACCAAATATTCAAAGAAGAACTAAAACCTAGCCTCCTCAGACTATATCAAGGAATTCAAGAGGAAGGCACACTTCTAAGCTCTTTCTATGAAAACGGCATTACCCTAATTCCAAAACAAGATAAAGACACCACAAAGAAAGAGAACTATGGGCCAATATCCCTGACGAACATAGATGCTAAAATCTTCAACAAAATTCTAGCTAATCAGATACAGCATTACATTAGAAATATCATATATCATGATCAAGTGGGATTTATTCTGGGGATGCAAGGATACTATAATATCTGCAAATCAATAAATGTGATACATCACACAAACAAATCGACAGGCAAAAATAACATAGTCATATCAATCGATGCAGAAAAAGCATTTAACAAAATCCAACATCCGTTCTTGATAAAAACAGCAAAGTGGGAATAGAGGGATCATTCCTCAATATAATAAAAGCCTTATATGACAAACCTACAGCCAACATCATCCTCAATAGGGCAAAAACTAAAACCATTTCCCCTAAGAACAGGAATAAGACAGGGATGCCCAATTACACCACTCATGTTCCAAATAGTACTAGAAGTGCTAGCCATAACAATCAGACAAGAAGAAGAAATAAAAGGCATCCAAATTGAAAAAGAAATGTAAAACTGTCATTATTCACAGGTGGCATGATATTGTACATAGAACATTCCAGAGACTCTATCAAAAAAATACTAGACTTAATAAATGAACTTTGCAATGTAGTAGGATACAAAATTAACACCCAGCAATCTATGCCCCCTTTATACTCCAATTATGAACTCAAAGAAAGAGAAACAAAAATATAATTCCATTTACCATTGCACCAAAAAATTAAGATACCTAGGAATAAACTTATCTAAGGAGGTAAAAGACCTGTACTAAGAAAACTACAGGATGTTGAAAAAAGAGATAGAGGAAGATGTGAACAAATGGAAGAACATACTGTGTTCATGGATTGGTAGAATCAACATCATTAAAATGTCCATACTACTCAAAGCAAGTTATAGATTCAATACAATCCTCATTAAAATACCAATGGCATATTTCAAAGATCTAGAACAAACTCTCCAAAAATTCACCTGGAATAAAAAAAGCCCTGAATAGCCACAGCAATCCTGAGAAAGAAACACGAAGTTGAGGGATCATAACACCAGATAGCAAGCTATATTACAAAGCCACTGTTCCCAAAAGTGCTTGGTACTGGCACAACAGACATATAGACCAATGGAATACTACAGGGAACCCAGAAATCACCCCACACCATTATGCTCAATTAATATTTGACAAAGGAGACAAGAGCATATAATGGAGTCAAGATAGTCTCTTCCATAAATGGTGTTGGGAAAATAGGTCAGATACTTGGTCAGATACCTGCAAAAAAGTGAACCTAGATCACCGACTTACACCATACACAAAAATAAACTCAAAATGGTTAAAGGACCTAAATGTAAGACGGGAAACCATAAAAATCTTAGAAGACTCCATAGGTAGCAAAATATCAGACATATGTCGTAGCAATATCTTTACTGGTACAGCTCCTAGGGCAATGGAAACTAAGGAGAAAATAAACAAATGGGACTACATAGAAATAAAAAGCATCTGCACAGCAAAGGAAACCATAAACAAAACAAGAAAGCCCACCTTTATGGAGAATATTTTTGCCAATGTTATCTCAGATAAGGATTTAATCTCCAAAATTTTAAGGAACTCATACAACTTAATAAAAGGAAGGTAAACAATCCAACGAAAAGATGGGCAAAGGACCTAAATAGACACTTTTCAGAAGAGGACATACAGAAGTCGAGAGACATATGAAAACATGCTCAAAGTCACTAATCATTGGAGAGATGCAAATCAAAACAACGAGGTACCATCTCACACCTGTAAGAATGACTATCATCAACAAATCAACAAATGACAAGTGCTCGAAAGGATGTGGAGAAAAAGGAACCTTCATGCACTGCTGGTGGGAATGCAGACTGGTGCAACCACTGTGGAAGGCAGTATAGAATTTCCTCAAAAAGGAAAAATGGAACTCCCATTTGACCCAGTAATTCCACTTCTGGAAATGTATCTCAAGAAACCAGAACTACCAATCAGAAAGGATACATGCACCCCATGTTCATAGCAGCACAATTTACAATAGTAAAGATTTAAAAACAGCCTAAGTACCCATCAGCAGATGAGTAGATTAAAAAACTGGCACATCTACACAATGAAATACTCTGCTGCTATAAAAAAAGGAACTTTTACCATTTGGAACAGCATAGATGGACCTGGAGGGCATTATGCTAAGCTAAATAAGCCAGTTGGAGAAAGATAAATGTCAATGATCTCACTCATATGTGGGATATATTGAACAACATAAACTGACAAGCAAAAATACATCCAGAGACAAGGTACACTGAACAGACCGTCCAACCTCAGAGAAAGGCAAGGGGGGCGGGTGGTGGTGTTTAGAGATGCATATTAGCATAACCAATGGACACAGACACTGGGTTGGTGGGGGGGCTTGTCCTGGGGGATGGAAATGGCCAGGGAAGGGATCAATCAGGGAAAAAGGAGACATATGTAATACTTTAAACAATAAAAAATGTTCTAAAATAAAAAATTTATCAAGAAAAGAGTGACAAGAAAATGTAATTAAGAGCTCATTGCATTATTAGACGTTAACTCCTAGAAAGAAATACAATCCTGCAGCTCCTTCCATTTAGCAGCAAGATTCCTGTTCAGTTTGACCAGTTAAGTTTTGGGTCTAAGCATCACCAGTTATTCTCTCAGCCAGACCCAGATTAAGCCCATTTGTGGGCTTCAGGGCAATAGGAAGCACTGTGGGAAAATTGTTCCCTAAGTGGAAAGCCCCCTTCTCAGACCCACCTCCCAGCCTGCTTTGCGTGCAACTTAATTTATTCTTTTGAAGTTTTATCATATCTTGTAAAGGTAATGCACTCCACTTGTGGCAGGTATTGGCTGAGTGCCTATTATGTCAGACATTCAGGTGAGACAAAGATGAACACAGGCACAAATCACACATTCAACAGCCAATGGCACGCATAATTAAGCACAATTGTGATGATATGCATGATGAAAAACAGGGTGCACGGAGAGTAAATAACAGGATCTCACCTGGGTTGGCAGTTGGAGAAGGTGCTGAAGGGAGTATAGTTTAAGCTGAGAGTAGGACCAGCAGGAGTACTTCAGGTGAAGTGGTGGTGGGAAGGGCATTTCTGGCAGAGGGAATGTCTAATGGGGCAAGAATTCAGGAGGAACTGAAAGAAACTCCTATAGCCCTGAGGTGTGGTTACAGGTGCTGGGGTAGAGGATAGAAAAGGAACGTTGGTGGGAAGTTAAGGTGGGGAAATAGGAAGGGGGCCATTAGGTTGTCACTGAAAACCTGTAAGTCCTGAGGTGTCTTAGTCAGATATGCTTTTTGAAAGTTATGCGCCGTTGCTTTTACGTAAGATCTACGTTAGTATCTGTTTACACACACACACACACACACACACACTCTGAAGAAGATTTTCACTTTCAGGTGAAAAGGTGAAAAGCAAAAATAACATTCAGCATTTGTTTTGCAGAGAGCCATAATGGAGGCAGTGACAATCTGAGCAGAAGAGTGGCCCCGCCAGCCAGCTCTTTCCCTTGGAATCATACGGGGCATTCCAACATCAACTGACAGAGCTTTGAACTGTATCTGTGAGTATCTGTGCTTTATTTCAATTAATTTTGTGTATTATTTGAAAAATGTGTCCTGAGTTATCAGAAATACCTAAGAGAGTTCATAGTGCATTATACTTAGTGTGAAACTGGATGTAATTAAGCATATTTGGTATGATTTGGTAGGTTATTTTTTGGGTCTGGGAATGCTCAAAATTTTCCCATATAAATGACCATAATGGTTATTGTTTCTTCACTTTGCACCATTTTGTATTGTGGGGAAAACCAAACCAATACTCTGCAGTGTATAGAATGATTGGGGGAGCAGTAGCAAGTGGATGGGCCAGTTTAGACAGAGTGACAGACTTAGAGTGATTATTCTGAAGAATAGTCAACTGAATTAAGGAAGATTAGGAGGTGGAACCAACAAAAATGTGTTTTTTTTGAGTGATAACATAATTTATGGATACAGATAATATAAATACATAGGTAGCTTTACTAAGAAAAAATCAACATAAAGTATTTATTAAAAAGCAAAAGACAAAAAGCAAAACAACAGCCTAACTAATAAACCCAAGGATAAATTAAAACCAAGTCCCCATCTGAAAAACAAAAAGCCCAGGTATAATTATGGAATGCTTGGTATATTTTTAAGCACAATTTATTCCTTCAAAATAGACACTACAGTGTTTTCTTAAAAAAATGACTTTCTCTTTATCAAATTATATAAGTAAGACTTGTCCTATGATTTGTGTCTGTGTTTTACTTTGCAGTGATTGGAAAGTAGTGATGTGTCTTTATGAAGTTATCATAAAGAGAGTGTTGATTTGACAGGACTCTCTGAGGCAGGCCTGGAGAGTTGTCGGTGCCCAGTGAGATGAATTCAGATGCTGTCCCAGCAAGGGTGTTCAGTGGCAGGGCAGGCCAGTGACAGGGTCAGCTGTGACTCTGAAGACAGACTCACACCCACAGTGTCTACAATACACACAGCTGTTGCCTGGATGCATTGCAGAGGTGTCTCAGCAGAAGCAGTTTGGCTGTCTGAAATATGGCCTTCACACAATCCTTAGACTATATTTTACAAGTTCCCTTTCTAACACACAGGCATGCTTTTATGGCATCTGGAGCACTTTGCTGAATAACTTGATAGTGCACTGCTGACCAGACAGCACATTTCCAGATTTAGGTTATAAGAGAAAAACAGCAAGTGGTAAGTTCAGCAGCAGGTCAACGCATGCTTATTCTATAATTCCCACACTCCTCTAGGCTACTTTGTCCCGTGGGCATCAGTATTGTAAAGCACATTCTGCAGAGATGGCCCTAGGTGTTTGCTTTATGACTGTTGGCCATACTCACACTGGGAATGTGCTGTTATCACATTGTAAACATTATTCTTAATATCAGGAAGAACATTGGAAAGAGTATCAAGAATTAGCATGCTAAAACTGTGATAGAATTTCCAATAGGAGGTCTTATTATTTTCTGAGCATTTGTGAGCTGCAGGAGGTAGGTGCAGCTTGTATAAAACAGAGATGCTGAGAGACATTAACCAATGTTTATTGGTTTTACTTCAAACTGTGTGCATCTTACATGTTTTAGGTTCTTGGTTGATACTGGGATAATTTGGAGAGGCATAATGATGTTCACTGACAAATAACTTTCTGAAAGACTCAAGAGTTCATACATTATTCCACTGGATCAAAGACTCTCAGAACTTTTCAAATTATGACCATATTTACAATTTAAAGTTTTTGCCCAATTTTACTTATAAGAATGAGGGAGGGTAATATAGCTCTATTACAAAGAAGAATGAAAGAGGATTAAAAATTATAGTAGGATTAAACATTACTTTTAAATGGTGGGTGTCAGCAAATTTGCTCTCAATGAGAACAAAAATTTAAAAACATTTGTACTGCAGATGCCAGGCATTGCTTGACCTCCCACAGTCCCTTAATGATTACATTGTATACTACACAATATCACCTTGTCTGTCTGGACCTTGTTGGGCTCTTGACTTCACATCCAGGGATGTCTGCAGCCTGACTGACTAGTCACCAGCACCTGTGTATACTGGCCTACAAACATATTATGGGTCCTTCAGAATCAGAAGGCTTAGGTCAGCAGCTAAAGAGGTCTTGTGCTGGTCTTTGAGCCAAAGCAGCGGTTTTGGTCAGGTGGAAGCTGAAGTTACATGGAGACCAGTTGGTAAAGGGAAAGAATGAAACTAACATGACAAGAGGGAGAGATCTGATTAAAGAGAGAAGGAAGAGAGTAACTACTTGGGATTCTGATAGTTTCTGAGCCAGGTCCAGCTCACTTATCTTTTAAATAAGTACAATTTTTCTGTAAGCTAACCTGAATAATGCTTAATCTTTACTACAGAAGAGAAATTATCCTTATCAGTGCCAGTTTGCCTGTTAAAACCAGCATCAGGAGGGAAAAATCCAATTGGGGATCAAGAATAGGTATGAAACTTAATTTTAAATAAGGGAGAATTTTAAAGATTGCCACTTCCTTCTTCAGTTCTGGGTACTTTGAAGACAACCAACATTATTTCTGTTTATCCAAGGCATATTTGATTCCATATAAGTTTTGTCTCATTTCTGGTGAGATTTCCTTAAAAGAAAACACTATAACCATCATAGCTTACTCTTAGGCTTTCACAAAGCACAACAACTCCACAAAACATACCTGTGTCTTCTGAGGTTGAATTGAAAAAAAAAGGAGGAGGTTGTGAAACCAAGCCACGGCTGTGACCTGGTGTCTGATGATTAAGATAGGACCCATGTAGGAGTTGAGTCAGTAATAACATGCCTCTTGCTGCAGCTCAAGTTGCCTGCAAACCCCCACACTTTTTAGCAAATATTATTTTGAATGTCAAAGTGCACCGAACTGTTCTCTAGGGTTGAGCTAAATTTGACTCTGTGGGAGAATAAACCTAGAATTCCAAATGTGGTGATCCCAACAGAGTATGTGATGCAAGACCAATTTTCCACTTGTGCCGGGTGGGTTGTTCAAATCTCCTGCAGAAATGAGAGATGCCAGACGTAGTGTTGACTTGCCCCAAACATAAGGTAGTAATTTAGGTTTTATTTTAAATAGGCATTAGAGTCTGGGTAAGCCAAAATTTTAATTTAGGAAGGAGCCTTGGAGAGAGGCAGAAGACAGGAATTAGGTGGCCCTGTGATGAAGGGTGGAGAGTGGAGTAGTGAGGCCTCATGTGCTCCAGTCAAGTTCTGGAAGAGTTCCTTTGTGATAAACTAAAGGCAAACTCTAAATCTGTGTCTCAATATGATTCATAGACAGATTTAAAGGAGATTCTGGGTGTTGTGTTTGGAGTAGCAGTTTCTTTCTTTAATGTGCAGATGATTGAGTAAACTTGAATGATTAAAGCATTATAAGATGACTGTGGTGTTTAAACACTGACCCAATTTCAGCAGTGACCTAATCAGGGTGGCCTGGGAGAAGTGGGCTCAGGCAGTAGCTCGTAAGAAATAGATCAGAAGGATCTCTCCCAGCTCTTTTCAGGCAGACACAAGGGACTTTTGCATTATGCAAAGCCCAGATGTTGCATGAAGAGTTCTCTTCCAGAATGCTTCTCCAAGCAATTTACTCCTGGTTCAAGTTGGTGCTTGTGACCCAGGTCATTCTCTTGGTTTGAGAACGTAGTGTACTCATTCAATAAATGTTTATTGAGCACATACATTATACCAAGTATCATGTAGATGGCCAAGAACACAGCAGAGAATAAAACAAGTCTGTTCTCATGGAGTTTACTTACTAGGGCAGGAAAGCCTGAGTTTAAATCCTGATTCCATCAGATATTACCTTATTGAGTTACTTAACCTTGAATAACTTAACCTTTCATGCCTTTGGTTTCTACGTCTACAAAACGGGATGAAAAAATTGTACTTATCACATAAGGTTGTTTTGAGGATTAAATAAGGATATACACGTATAGAACTTATTACAACAGTGGATGCATTATAGTAAGAACTAAATATTAATGATTATATTTCAAACTAGAGATCCAGTGCACAAGACTTGTGTACTGGAGTGTGTGTGTGTGTGTGTTGGGGGGAGGGTCCCTGAGCCTGGCCTGTACCCTCTCCAAACTGGGACCACTTGGATATTCCTCTCACAATCCAGGATCACTGGCTTTTAACCACTCATCTGCCTGTTGGCCTGATTGCCCTAACTGCTCTCCCCTGCCAGCCTTATCCCCCTAACTGCTCTCCCCTGCTGGCCTAATCCCCCTAACTGCTTTCCCCTGTTGGCCTGATTGCCCCTAATTGCCTCTGCCTCAGCCCTGTCACCATGGTTTTGTCCAGGATGTCCAGAAGGATGTCTGGTCTAATTAGCATATTACTCTTTCATTAATATATACTAGAGGCCCAGTGTATGATTACATCATGTGGGTAGGGTCCGTAGGCCTAGCCTCCTATAATCAGGGCCATCTTCTGACTGTTCACCAGTCCCCAGGCCAAACACCACCTCCGCCGCTGGGCTGTCAGGCCATTGGGATCACCAGCTCATCCCTGGCTCCTCCAGGGCTCAGGCCTGCGGGAAAATGGGCGCTAGAGACTTCACCTCCATGCACGTGTGCCGGGCCATCTGCTGATGGAACCTGATGCCCACTTGGGGCTGCTCATGTGGGCACTGCCACTGCTGCCGCCACTACTGCTGGGGCTTGAGATGCTGATGGAGGCTGCAGGGTGCATCACACCCGCCCTTGTGTGAGTGGCCCCGAGCAGGCAGCACGTTCCATCAGCAGCTGGCCTGGTGCATGTGCATGGAGGTGAAGTCACCAGCATCTGCTTTTCCACAGGCCTGAGACCCAGAGCAGCCAGGAATGAACTTGTGATTCCAATGGCCTGAAGCCTTCCCTGTCCTCTCGCCACCCACTCTGATTCCCCTATTCATGATCACTGATCCACTGGAGCCTGCAGGTCAGGGGGAAAGGGACCAAGAGGTCAACAGTTCAGCCCACTCACCAGTCCCCAGTCCCCAGTCCCACCCTACCCCCACTCGCGGGCTTGGGGGCAAAGGAAGGATGGAGAAGTAGTCAATGCCATCTCATGGCAACAGGTTGTTTGGTCGTTCTGGTCATTAGGGACACTGGCTCGCTCTCTCTCTCTCTCTCTCTCTCTCTCTCTCTCTCTCTATATATATATATATATATATATATATATATATATATATATATATATGAGTTTTAGCTGCTGTCTAAGGACAGGTAAGAGTAAGAAAACATACATGTTTCTAGTTAATATTCAATAAGTATTTAAGTGAGGACTTCTGATGTTCTGATGTGTCTACTGGGTGTGGAGTTCAAAACTTGTGAAAAGCAAAGGAACTCAGAAACCCTCATTTTGGCGAACATTAGCTTTTGAAGCAGAAGTCTAAGTAGAAATGTGGTATAGAAATCAATTGGCTATTCTTATCATAGAGCTTTAGCTATCACATTTAGAATCAAGAGATCCTGCTTGGAATTAGTAGATGATATTAAAAAATATAGGCCCCTTTATGGAAGGAAATACTACCCTAGAGGAAGACTTGCTATGTGGATTTGCTGATGTGTCACCTGGTATTCTCAAACATTGATACTGCCTTTCTGCATTGTGAATGAGAGTGATTTGGTAACTCAATTTTTATATGAATCTTGAGAATTTTGTGATTTCAAATCCTAGTGTTGATGTAAATCAGGCTGTTTGAGCTGACGGGTTCCTTCACTGCCTCCTAATAAAATTTCTTTGTGTACAAAACAGAGGAAGTCGAAGGACTAAACTTTGGTTAAAGCAGTAGGACTATAGGAAACATTTCTATACTGATGTGTACCCACATGGCTAGGGTATTTGTAATACTAGGTAACAAAGCACACATATATTGTTTCAAGGTGATACCCCATATACCTGGACTAGATTCTGATGAACAGTATCATTTCTGTTATGTCTAGAGACACGACATTCTTTAAAAAAAGAAAGCCATTTGTTCACCCCAGATGCTTCTAGTTGTTATGGACTGCTCCTTTTAAATCTCCAAATATGGTTCTGGAGAAAATGGGTACATGTTATTTGGAGCAAAAACTTTTGGGAACAAATAAAAAGCTGTGTTACTGATGAAAATGTTATATTGGGTCTCATGGCAATTCATTTATTGCTTTCTTGACCCTGTGTCACTCAGGGAGTATCAAAGCCACATGGTGCTTCTGAGCTCTACAATTTTTGCAGTTAAGTCTCTGATTTAGCTGACAGATGTTAAAACACAGACATAGTAGAATAACTCCTCAGTGATAACACAGATGCGAAGCTGAAAAGTGCATTTATTCCAGCTTGGCGAGTTATTATACCGATGTTCCAAATTTTCCCTACTGATAACCCTTACTTTTTTTTCCTGGTAGTGTAATATGATTTAGGTTAGAGGAAACCAAGTCTCTTTTTTTTCTGATTGATTCAACCTCCCATCCACATTCCTATAAAAATGTGCAGATCTGGAGCTCAGGAGACCATGGAAATATTAGCAATAATAATGGGCTCAAGTCTCTTTTATGGTCAGCACAGCTCTGACTGAACAACTTTTGGCTCTGAGGAGAAAAAAAAAGAGATCTTAGATCTCTTAGTGCTCATCCAGTCATTTTATGGACAAGGAAATATGAGGCCCACAGTGATTTCCTCTTAGTCACAGATTGGACTAGCTGAACCATTGCTGGAACCAGGTCTCCTAATTCCCAATTTTGTCTTTTCACATTGGGTCCTACATCCTCTGTCTGTCCTTCAGATCAGATGTCCCCTTGAGACTGGTGTTGCACAATGAAGGTTGGGGCAGGGCCTCTGGTTCTGCCCTATGTTGGTCATGCTTCATCTCAACCCATTTCCTTTTGGGAAATGCTAGCCATACACATGGTTAGATATTTTGACTATAGAGATAGTTCAAATCTGTGAGTTGATAAATGAAGGAACTGAAGTTGAAAGAGAAGACATGGCTTACTCAAGTTTCTACAACTGGCCAAAAAACAGTTAAATATTTATCAAGCACTTGTGATAGGCTAGGCCTGTGGAACCTGCTGGGGATTTGAACAAGAATAAAACAGATGTGGTTTTTATCTTAGAAGAACTTACTGTCCAGTAACGAGATAGACAGAAAACAGAGACAAATGGGTGGAATTTTTACGAAGGGGGTATGTAGATCCAGCTGGAGAATTTAGCCTGGTCTTACAAAATGTTAGTGAGGTTAAAAGCTAGGGAAAGATACATTTACTACATCACTACAGAGCCCATTGACATTACAAGGATAAAATCTAGATGATCTTTTGTTTGGTAATGACTTTTAGCTATGACACCAAGGCATGATCCATGAAAGAAATAATTGATAATCTAGACTTCATTAAAATTTGAAATTTCTGCTCTTTGAAAAGACACTGTAAAGAGAATTAAGACATCCCACACACTGGAAGAAAATATTTGTAAAAGACATATCTGATAAAGAACTGTTAACCAACATATACAAAGAACTCTCAAAACTTAACGATAGGATAACAAACCAGACTTAAAAATGGATCAAAGACAATAGATACCTCACAAAAGGTATACAGATGGCAGATAAGCATATAAAAAGTTGCTCCACATCATAAGTCATCAGAGAAATGCAAATTAAAAGAAGATATCACTACATACATATTAGAATGGCCAAAATCCAAAGCACTGACAACAAATGCTGACTGACAAGGTGTGGAGCAATAGGAACTCTCTTCCATTGCTGGTGTGGTGCAGCCACTTAGGAAGACAGTCTGACAGTTTCTTACAAAAATAAACGTACTCTTACCATACAATCCAGCAATCATGCTCCTTAGTATTTACTCAAAGAAAATGAGAACTTATGTCCACACAAAAACCTGAACATGAATATTTATAGTAGCTTTATTCACAATTGCCAAATTTGGATGCAATCATGATGTTCTCAATTAATGAATGGATAAACAAACTGTGGTACAACCATACAATGGAATATTATTCAGCACTAAAAAGAAATAAATTATCAAGCCATGAAAAGACATCATACATATTACTAAGCGAAAGAAGCCAACCTGAAGGCTACATATGCTATGATTTCAATATATAATATTATGGAAAAGGCAAGACTATGCAGACAATGAAAAATATCAGTGGTTATCTGGGGTTTGGGAGTGAAAAGGGGATGAATAGGTGGAACACACAGGATTTTTAGGCAATGAAAATACTCTGTATTAATGGTATATACATGCCATTCCACATTTGTCAAAACCATAGAATGTATAACACCAGGAGTGAACCCTAATTTAAATATGGAGTCTGAATGATGTTGTATTAATATAGATATATGGATTATAATAAATGTATCACTGCAGTGGAAAATGTTGATAATGGGGGAGGCAATGCATGTATGGAGACATGGGAAATCTCTTCCACTCAATTTTGCTATGAACCTAAAACTACTCTAAAAATTGAAATAAAAAAAATAAAACAAATTACTGTCAGTATTTAAAAATTGTTAATTAAATTTATAGGGATAGCATTGGTTAATAGCATATACGTTGTAGGTGTACATTTCTATAATACAACATCTGTATGTTGCATTGTATGCTTATCACAGAGAGTCGAGTCTCCTATCACCATATACTTGACCTCCTTTTTCCTTTTTATCTTCTCACCACCCCTTATCCCTCTAGTAATCACCATTGTCTATGTCTTTGAGTTTGCTTGTTTGTTCATTTGTTGCTTTCTCTTTAATAACCCACATATGCATAAATCATACATTTTTGTCCTTTTTTGTCTGACATTTCACTTAGCATGATAGTCTCAAGATCCATCCATGTTGTTGCAAATATCAATATTGCATTATTATTTTATGGCTAAGTAGTATTTCATTGCACATATGTACCATATCTCCTTTATCTAATCATGTCAAAGGATACTAAGGTTGTTTTCCATGTATTGGTGATCTAATCTAATAAAAGTGTAATATGCAAATTAGGCATCACTCCACTACATCTAAGCCATGCCCACCAGCCAAGCCACATCCACCAGCCAATCAGAGAGACTATATGCAAATTAACTCAAGATGGCAGCCGGCAGCCATGGGAAACTTGCTTGCCCCGGCTATGGAGGAAGCTAAACTTCCCTCCTGCCTAGGCCAGCTATGGCCTCCGCTCAAGGCAACAAAGTTTCAATTATAGAAGATAAATAAATCCCAGATACCTGCTTCCAGCCAGCCTCACTGGGGGCTGTGCCCATCCTGCAAATAGCCATCAACCCCTCTCCTAGGATGGCCCCACCCTCATGGGGTGAGGGTTCCTACTGGAGGGCTTGGCCAGCCTGCAAACAGCCATCAGCCTCTCACCCAGGCTGGCCAGGCACCCCAGCAGGACCCCCCACCCTGAAGGAGCTGTGGCCAGTCTGCAAACAACCCTCAGCCACTCACCCAGGCTGGCCAGGCATCCCAGCGGGACCCCCACCCTGATCTGGGACACCTTTCAAGGCAAACCAGCCAGCCCCCACCCATGCACCAGGCCTCTATCCTATATAATAAAAGGGTAATATACAAATTGTCCCTAACAGCAGAACAACTGGGAATGACTGGTCACTATGACACACACTGACCACCAGGGGGCAGATGCTCAATGCAGGAGCTGACCTTGGTGGTCAGTGCACTCCCACAGGGGGAGCTCTGCTCAGCCACAAGCCAGGCTGATGGCTGCCAGTACAGGGGTGGTGGTGGGAACTTCTCCTACCTCCTCAGCAGCAGTAAGGATGTGTGATTGCAGCTTAGGCCTGCTCCCTGCTGGCAAGTGGACATCCCCCGAGGGCTCCCGGGCTGCCAGAGGGATGTTTGACTGCCAACTTAGGCCCCATTTTCCGGGGAGTGGACATAAGCCAGCAGGTGGACATCCCCCAAGGGATCCCAGATTGCGATAGGGCACAGGCCGGGCTGAGGGACTTCCCCGAGTGCACAATTTTTTGTGCACTGGACCTCTAGTTATAAATAATAGTGCAGTGAACATAGGGGAACATATATCTTTATGAATAAGTGTTTTCAGAATATTCAGATAGGTACTCAGAAGAAGGATTGGTCATATGGTAGTTCTAGTCTTAATTTTTTGAGGAACCTTCATACTGCTTTACATACTGGCTGCACCAATTTACATTCTCACCTGCAGTGTGGAGGAGTTCCTTTTCTCCACCTCCCCTCCAACATTTGTTATTTCCTGTCTTATTGATAGTAATCATTCTAAAAGGTATGAGGTGGTATCTCATCATGGTTTTAATTTGTATTTCCCTTATAGCTAATGAAGTTGAGCATCTTTTCATATATCTAGTGGCCATCTGCATGTCTTCTTGGGAAGAGCTTTCAGATCCTCTGCTCATGTTTTAATTGGATTATTTTGTGGTTGTTAAGTTGTATGAGTTCTTTGTACATTTTGGATATTAGCCCCTTATTGGAAGTATCATTTACAAATATCTTCTTCCATTTGGTTGGTTGCCTTTTCTTTTGCTGTGCAGAATTTTTAAAATTTGATGTAGTCCCATTTGTTTATTTTTACTTTTACTTGTTTTGCATTTGGAGTCAAATTCACAAAAGCCCCTCTGAGACCAAGGTCCATAAGTTTAGTATCTATGTTTTCTTTTATGTGTTTTTTGTTTCAGGTCTTATATTCAAGTCTTTAATCAATTTTGAGTTAATTTTTGTGTTGGTGTTGTTTCATTCTTTTTAATTTGGCATTCCAATTTTCCTAATGCCATTTATTAAAGAGGCTTTCATTTCTCCTTTGTATTTTTTTGGCTCCTTTCTTGAAAATTAGTTGCCCATGTTTGTATGGTTTTGTTTCTAAGCTTTCAATTCTGTTCCATTGGTTCTTATGTTTATTTTTCTGCCAGTACTTTACTGTTTTGGTTATTGTAGCTTTGTAATATAATTTGAAGTCAGGGAGTGTGATACCTTCTGCTTTTTTTTCCCCCTTCAGAATTGCTTTGGCTATTCAGGGGCTTTTGTGGTTTCATGCAAATTTGAAGATTTGTTCTATTTCTTTGAAAAATGCTATTGGGACTTTGAGGGGATTGTATTAAATCTGTATATTGCTTTAGGTATTATGATCATTTTAACTATGTTAATTCTGATCCATGAACATGGAATATCTTTCTATTTCTTTGTGTTTTCTTTAATTTCTTTCAACATTGTCTTATAATTTTCAGTGTATAGATCTTTCACTTTTTTTGTTAAGATTTATTCATGGATATTTTGTCTTTTTTTTGTTGCAATTGCAAACGAGATGTTTTCTTCATTTCTTTTTTTGATATTTTATTATTTGAATATAAGAATACAGCATTTTTGTAAATTGTTTTTATATTCTGTGACTTTACTATATTTGTTTATTATTTCTAATAATCTTTTGGTGGAGCCTTTAAAGTTTTCTATATGTAAAATCATGTCATATGCAGATAGTGACTGTGTTACTTCCCAGTTGGGATGCCTTTTCTTTCTTTCTTTTTTTCTGGTTGCTCTGGCTAGGATTTCCAATACTATGTTTAATAACAGTGGTGAGAGGATATCTTGTTCCTGATCTTAGAACAAAGCTTTCAGTTTTTTACCATTGAATATGATATTAACTGAAGGTTTGTCTTATGTGTCCATATTATGTTGAGCTACTTTTCTTCTATGCCATTTTATTGAGTTTTTAATCATAAGTGGGTATTGTATCTTGTCAAATGCTTTTTTTGGGGACCTATTCATATGATCATATACTTCTTATCTTTTATTTTAATGAGGTGTGTCACAGTCATTGCTTTGCATAAGTTGAGCCATACTTGCATCTCTGGAATGAACCCCACTTAATTATGATGTATTATCTTTTTAATGTATTGTTGTATTTGATTTGTTCATATTTTGTTTAGGATTTTTGCATTTATGTTCATCACAGATATTGGCCTGCAATTTTCTTTATGTTGTCTTTGCTAGGTTTTGGTATCAGGGTAATGTTGTCCTCAGAAAATGAGTTAGGAGGTGTTGTCTCTTCTTTAATTTTCTGGGAGAATTTGAGAAGGATAGGTATTAAGTTGCTTTGAATATTTGGTAGCATTCACCAAACATCTCATCAAATTGACCAATTAAACCATCTGGTTCTGGACTTTTGTTTTTAGGGAAGTTTTTGATAATGGTTTTAACTTCCTTATTATTGATCAGCCTGTTTGTTTTCCAGTTCTTCATGGTTCAGCCCAGGAAGGTTGTATATTTTTAAGAATTTGTTCATTTCTTCCAGATTATCAAAGTTGGTGGTAGATAGCCTTTCATAGTATTCTTTTTTTTTAATTTTGTTTTATTGCTTATAGTTGTATTACTGTGGTGTCCATAGCAACTTCTATTTCATTTCTAATTATATTTATTTGAATCTTTTCACTTTTTTCTTTGGTGATCTAGCCATAGGTTTGTCAATTCTATTTATCTTTTAAAAGAACAAGCTCTTTAAAATTTAATTTTAAATTGTCTTTTTGTTCTCTATCTTATTTAATTCTTCTGTAATTTTTATTATTTCCTTCTTTCTGCTGATTTTGGGCTTCATTTTTTCTTATTTTTATAGTTCTTTTGGATGAATGTTGTTGCATTGTTTATTTGAGATTTTTCTTGTTTCTTGAGGTAGGCCTGTAATGCCATAAACTTCCCTCTTTATACTGTTTTTGCTACATCTTAAAAATGTTATGTCCTGTTGTTATTCTCATTTGTCTCTATGTATATTTTGATTTCTTCCTTTATTTTTTTGACTGAGTAATTATTCTGTGGCATGTTTTCTAATCTCCACATATTTGTGGTTTTCCCAGCTTTCTTTTTGATATGATTATAGTCTTTTAAAGTGTATTGAGACCAAGCCTGAGCCCCAACATGTAGTCTATCCTCGTGACTGTTCCTTGTGCATTTGAGAAAAATGTATATCTGTCATTTTGGGATAGAAAGCTCTGTAAATGTTGATTATGTTTACTTGGTCTAATGTGTCATTTAAGGCTGATATTTCCTCATCGATTTTCTGTTTGGTTGATCTATAGGGAAAGATACCTTTGAGGTGATCTGTTTTCCTACCCTACTTATATATTTGGATCAATTTTTTTAAAATTCTCTTTTATGTAAGATGTTGTGATACTTTTCTGACACTTTCTATCATTACCCTATTATTTACTATATTGAAGCATCTGTTCAAATTATGGCCTCAGTTAGGCCACTGTAGAAGAAATTGGGGTAGGGGTGAGCTCCTTTTTAGGGATCACAGGGGAACTAAGGCTCAGTACATTCCTCAGGGAGAAGAAAGAAAAGAGTTAGACAAAAGTTTTGGAAAAGCATTCAGAGTTGTTGAACTATTCTTTGTTTTTCTAGTTCAGTGTCTAGCATATGTATAGATAGTGAATAGATACTTGTTCAATGAATGAAGACAGTAGAAATAGTTTTTGTGTGATTAATGGTATGGTTATAGTTTTGTTGTGCTGACTATGTATGGGTGGCATTTTGAAGGAAATTCCAGAAGGCTTGGGTTCTAGTCCTAGTTTTGCCACTCAGTTCTGTGACATTGGCCTAGACATTTTGACTTCTGTGAGATGGTTTTCCACTTGTAAAATGGGGACAATGAAGCTGGTTTTGTGTGTGTGTTTGTGTGTGTGTGTTTACTCCCATGGTTGTTGTTTGCATTAAATGAGATAAAGGGAATGAAAATGGTTGAAAACTGCCTGGACAGTGTGGCTGAGTGTTTGAGTGTCAACCCATGAACCAAGAGGTCACTGGTTCAATTCCCAGTCAGGGCACATGCCTCAGTTGTGGGGTCAATCCCCAGTAGGGGACATGTAGAAGGCAGATGATCAATGATTCTCAGCATTGATGTTTCTACCTCTCTCTTTCTCTTCCTGTCTCTGAAATAAATAAAACAACCAAATAAACAAACAAGCAAAAAGAAAATGATTTAAAACGCTAAAATGCTCTACAAATACAGAGTACAATCATTTTGAAAGCACTTGACTTTGAATTGAATTGTGTGAATTAAATGTGTATTGATTAAACATGCATCTCATTAGGTAAAAACTGAAAGTAAAACTCATAAACCTTAGGATGTGAAAATAAACTCAGCAACTAGTGTAACACTAATCTCAAGAAATACTGTATTAATTTCAAGTAGGAAATTTGTTGAAAACAAATAAATCAAAACTAAGATGTGAAAAATGTTCAACACCTTTGCCTTTGATGTTCAGCATTTTTACAGTTCTCCATAAGAAATTTATATTACGGTTACAATCCAGCCATATCCATGAACAAATACGGAGTTTCTGTCACTGTTAGGCACCAGGTATCAGTGTTATGTTTCTACTGCTGTTCTTTGATCAATTACTGCTTTATTTTGCAGTAGTTTCAGGTCTTTCCAGGTGTGTGTGTGTGTGTGTGTGTGTGTGTGTGTGTCCTATGCCAACAGTTTCATTAGTTTGGCAAAGCACTGTACTTATTTATATGAAACATGCCTTTCTAATGTGTTAACAACCTTAATGGGTATAGGGTCACCAGGAATTTTGTACTTATTTTTCTATTTCTAATCCTAGTTTTAAATATATTCTTGAATAACTATTGAACATCAGTTTAATATTAGCTGGATGAATAAAGTTTAGTTAATGTAGCTTCTTTAATATTAACAAACTCTTTTTATAATACAGGAAGGTGAGTTGATTTCTTATTTGACTGACTAAAATGAATTATGCTTAAACATTTTGTGGTGGTTTATAAAGTTTGGCTTCTCCGTAGTGTATTAGAGGATTTATTTAAGTGTTGACAATAAATTTGGTAAAAGTGGCAAGCATTTTGCACTTTTTGATTATCTTGTCTCTCAAAATATAGCTAAGGCGTTATCCATCATAATTAGAGTTAGAAAGGGCAAAAACCACCTCCTTTTTCAACCAAAATACTCTTGCACAGTAATTTCTTTACTACATTTTACAAATGCTACAATCCAGGTAGTGATAAAACTCAATACAATGCAAGAAAAGAGTAAGTAAATAAACTAATGGTGACACTCATATGTTATATACATCTGCTGCTTATATACTTAAAAAAGCTAAATAGGAAAATCTTACTCATCTTGGTAGAAAAACAGGGTAGAGATTACAACTTGGAGACTTCATGATATTTTGTCTGTTGCAGTTTTTCAAAAGGCAATTTACTAAAGCTGGAAAAGGATATGGTTTGGCTGACTAAATTGTGAAGTGATACAAATGATATGTAAAGATAAAAATGCTTAGGGGAATTTTTGGGGCGCTCAAGTCATGTGTACAATACTGTGTGGGTGTAAACAGCAGACTTTTCTGTCTCTCTTTAGCTCAGTTTTCAAAACTGTTAAAGTTGCTGACATTTTATACCACAGGCTGGGCTGTTAAATGACAATTACGTGGTGACTTATAAATATGCTGGGTGGTGGAGTGAAAACTTATTTGTGCATACTTTGACATGCTTCTTTCTCCTGTGCCTCTCCTCTTTGTAAATCGCACTAGATACCTTTTGTTTTTGTTTTGGAATCTAGGGCTCTTCAAGTTGAGAGAGATTTGGGTGAGAACTCCGGAACCGACTTATTTTCATAAGTGCTCCCTGAAGGGAGGTTTGAAGGATAATTTAGAAAAGCTAGTCTCTGGATCCTCAAACAAAAATACTTTTTCTGACTAACTTCCCACAATGCCTGAAATTCTGACCTGAAGTGATTTCTTCCTCTCAACACTGGAGTTTGGAAGTCCCTGGATATTTTAGTGGGCAAGTTATGTAAACTCATTTTTAGTATCATGGGTAAAATGGAGCTACTGATACTTACTGAATGATAATTGATTAGTAATTGGTAAAATGATACTGATATTAAAATGAGGCAACTGATTCTTACGGAATGGTTGTTCATGGAGTCAAATGAGACAATACAAAACAAATATTTGATATAATTCTCAATAGTGACATTTGTTGAGGTTTTTGCTATTTTTTCTTTTTGTTAAAAGGAAAAGGAGGAGGAAGAATAGGCCATAAATATAGTGGAGTTTTTTTTTTCCTTTCCCAGCTACACCCTGGGAGATTACTGATGCGCTGAAGGAAAGGTTTTGTTCATTGCCTGTGGGCTTTCTGGAGGGTCTTAGCAAAAAAACAAAAACAAAGACAAACAAAAACCCAGTGAATTCTGGAAAGGGGACATGGGAGGGTGTTCGATACTATTGTATTCATTTACAAGGTGCTTTAGTTTTTCACAGTACTGTACTAAGTCATCTGCTGATTTGTTTTCACAAAATATGGGTGGAGTGGACAGGGTAGGTTTCCCTTTTTTATAGTGCAGACAGATAAAGGAACCCATCTCTGTCACACAAGTTAGTGGTAGAACTAGACTTAAGAATTATCTCGAACTGAGCACAGCACCCTTCCTATTAAATGACATTCTCAGAATCAAATGATCTCCTTCACAGGTTTGTGTCCAGACCTTGAGTCTCTATTAAAGAGCGTGTTTTTAGAATCCTTCACAATAGCAGGGATGAGAAATATTGTCGACTCGTGATCCAAAGGTTTAGTGTCATCTGGAGATGGCTGGAAGTATATAGCACCTGAGTCAGGTGAATTTTTCTTTGTTGGCCATAGATGTGGGCTTTTCCCCGAACCTGGGCCAGGCAGAATAAGTGGCTAGGGAGGTCAGACTCCAACCCAGGGTGCTCCCTAACACCATCTTTGCACTTCAGAGTCCAGTGGTTTCATTGAAAGGGATGAAAAGAAGGTGCCAGTAATGATGAGAAATACCCAGAAAGCTTGATGCCTTTTTACCATATTTCCTCTTTCTCCCTCTTTTTTTCATTTTATAGATTCATAATAATTCCAGGAAGTCAGAGATGAGTCCTATGTATGCTAAGCCCTTGAGTTATGACTTTAACTGCAAACTCCCAGGGGCATTAGATTTCCTAATGTTTTGGGACAGCTGAAAATTTTAATTTTAGACAGAAAAGGGTCAATTTGGGTTAATGTAATTCCCAAATCATCAGTGTGCAAATCATCTAGCTACATGTGAAAAATTCAATAACATAAAAGCAATTCTTTGGGAAAGTCAAAATAATACGTAAGTCTTTGGCCAGAAATAAATATTTGGAACATTTTCTTATGCATAGAGAATTCTGTAGTAGGCAAATTTGGATTCAAGTTACTCATCATAAGTTACTGTGCAGTATTTATAGGTATTTATTAATTAAGCTCTATGATTTTTTAAATAAAAAAGAGTTAAGGTGCTTTAAGAAAAAACACTAAGACCAAAACAGATGAACTCAAGCCAAAAAATAGAAGGAAGAAAGGAATAAGGAGGGGAAGATAGAACAGCTGTGAGAACTCCTGGCTGAAGAAAGCCTGACTGTGTTAATATAAGTACTTGAACTTTCTTGTGGCTTGATGAAAGATGGTTCCAGAATGAATTGGATAGCTCTCATTGTTCTATCTAGCACTAGAATGCGTATTTCATTCTTTCATTCATTTACTTGTTAATTCACTCATTACAACGAAACCTATTCAATCTATCTTGTATTAACCTGACACTATATGGAGCCCTAGAAATACAGCAGTGAACAGGATCTAGAAATCTTTACCTTCATGGAACTTATAGCTTTCTTGGGAAGGAATGTGGACAAATTATTACAAAATGTGCAGAGATGTATAAGAGCATCCAATAGGTACATCTAACCCCAGGTGGAGGTTCAGTGACCCAGTGAAACATGTTAAACAACTCCACTTTCTCAGTAACATACATTGCTTGTTATGGGATTTTAAGGCTACTTTTCAAAAGGGGAGTCTGATTTATTCACACATGACTTTAAAACAAATTAATTACTTAAATCAAGCTTTGCAAGCATCTTTTATGTGCTAAGCACTCTACTAGTCCTTATTTTGATAATTTATGGCTTAAAATGGGATCTACATTACAGGTTATTTTCCTCAGTATGTGATTTCTGTCCTGGTTCTGGGTCCCTTTGCTGTCTTTTCAGACACCTTTAATATGAGAGCATGACCTCGTCATAAGCACTTCACATGGGTTGGGTTGCTGCAGTCTTAAATGATAAAATAAGATGAGATAATCCATTCAAAAATTAATACTTCCAGGGCTTTTTAGAAAATTAACTCAAATTTTTAATGAAATTTGAAATGTAGAGTGTGAGGATACCAAGAAAATATTATTATATAGTACTTGTAAAATATTTTTACTAAATCATCAAAAGAGTTCTGGATTTTATAGAGAATTCCTCTAATGTGGATGTGGTGGTGGTGGTAGTGAAGAGAGTAGTGTAGTTAAGAATGTAGAATAAGGACAAGTTCTGGTTCTGCCACTACTGGTCAGAACTTGTGTAGGTTATATAATCTGTGCCTCTATTTGTCCACCTGAAGCATGAGGATAATAATTCTCTTATTGAGTTGTAATGAATTCCATGTAAAGGTACCCAAAGTACTCAGCTCAGTGCCTGGCACATAGCAAGGCTCAATAAACATTAACTGTTCTTAATATTAGGGTAGAAAATGTAGGGTTTTGATCATTTAAAAAAAGTATTCTAATTTGCTATAATATTTGAACTGGAATCTACACAAAAATATGTCTTTTAAGAGGATAGGACCAACAAGGACAAATGGCCACAACTTTTTAATCTAAAGATTCCATGAGGTCAATATAAATAAAGAAAAAGGTTTATGTAGCTAACATCTACTCAGTTGTTGTAGTTTTTATCATGTCAGAGAGCTCGGAGACGCTCAACATTCTGCATAGAAGTGACTTTTGAAAGAGGTGGGACTTCCTGAGGCAGAGAGAAGCAGTGTGCATGGAGGTTAAAGGCACAGACTCTAGAGCCAATCTGAACCCCATCTATATTTGATGGCTGTGTGATCTTGGGCAAGTTACCTAACTCTCTGTATTACAGTTCCTCATCAGCCTAAAGAGAACAACAAGAGCCCTGCCTCACTGGTTTGTTGTGAGGATTAAATGAAATAATCAAAGTGTCTGGAACAGCAATGGCCCATGTCTATCAATAAAACAGCTGTTATTTGTCTCCCTAAGATGCAAGCTCCTTAACAGCAGACACTTTTTTCCTTGTTTCACCCCCACCACCCGACTCGTGTATCTCTAGTACTTGAAAAGTACCTGACATAATAGTTTATCAATAAAATAGTTGTTAAATGAAAAAAGATATGAAAGCTCTGTTAGCCAAATAAAAGGATGAAAAATCTGGGCTAAAATGTTGAAAATTATTGAAACAAGGCAATAAGTACATAAAAGTCTACTGGATGATTTTATTATTTTTGTGTATGACTGAGAAGTTTTATAATAAAAATTAAAAGACTTTATTAATGTAATCATTGGTGATAAACACGCAATAGAAAATGTATTTGTATCTTTTTTTGCTACAGCTTAAGAAAATAAAAAGACATATTATATTACTAAATACTACTATACTGTTAGAGACTGGGGAAACTGTGGTCCCCAAAGACATTTGTTTCTTTTAAGGACTCTGATGTCAAGCAAGAAGTCCAGTGAAAATGGATAAAGCTGATCTGCCAACCTGTCCTACTCTTCCTTATCATCCTATCATCAGTCACCCCAAGAACTGCAAGGACCTTGAAGGTTACTTTGTTTACCCCCCTTCAGAGGTTCTTCAGGTGGCCATTAGCATTGTGCACTCCCAGTCAGCACTTTAGTTGCTCTCCTCTTTCCCTCCAGATCAGAGGTCATGACCTCCACCTCTAACTATTCCACAAACTCTTCAATCCCCACACAGTCATCCCTCAGACCCTGCCTTCCTATCTTCCCTTTGAATCTCTGCCCCGCTCACTTTCTGACCCTTTTGGTTCTCCTCTTACCTCTCCCTTCTCGCCTTGCTTCAGTCAGGTGAGGAGTGCACACCTCAATCCTGTTATAGCTCCTGTGGGATGCAGCCTCTGTGAACTGCAATTGGCTCTTGGTACATTCCCTGTAGGACACATCACAGCCTTTTTGCACTTAGGAACACTAGACAGCACTTCAGCACTATGTTTGGAGGCCTTGAAAAAAAACAAAAGCATGACACTAAAATACTGTGAAGAGCACACTTGTTTATATTGTAAGAGCTGAACAAGAAGACAAAGTGTCACCTTATTGGACCCCAGCTAGAAATGTGTGCATCGGACAATCTAAAATTTTCACAGCTCCTCATGTCTGCAAATGACCATAGAAGTGTTGTGAATATTGCTTTGAGGGTTTCAAATAAATGTAGCAAGTAGGAGAATTTGCAGGTATGGAATCCATGAATAATGAGGATTGACTATAATAGTAAAAGCATAATATGCTAATTAGACCAGACGTCCTTACTTTCAAATAAAGCTGCAGCAGGCGGGGGCTGTGGCAGAGGTGGCAGAGGTCCCCCCACCACCCCCATGGCAGCAGTAGTGGGTGGGGGCCATGGCAGTCAGTGGGCAGGGACTGGGGCCAAGGCCTGTGCATGAATTTTGTTCATTGGGCCTCTAGTATATTTATTAATTGTGCACAGTGTATCACTATGTTCACTAAAACAAAACATGCAATTTACTACATGGATATTATAAAATATGTATAGCTATATAAAATCTTGCTTAATTCCATATCTTTGATACAGAAGAGCAGAAATGAGAAAATTAGATTGTAAGGTGAGCTATGAAAATTTAAAATAAACAATCTGCTAAGCTTTAAACCTCTAGGGGATAGATATTGTTTATATAATTATACACTTTTTTTTGTAGCATATTGTATTTCATCATCTGTATAGCTCACAATATAAAAATTTCCTTTATTTCAGTGGGAAAAATTGAACTGAGACCATTTTCAGTAATTACCTGAAATATCACTTTTATGCCTAAAAAATATTAAAATCTAAATACTGTAAATCTAATCTAAAATATTTTTTAAATTATTTATTGTTCAGATTATTACAGATGTTCCTTTTTTTTAACCCCCATAGCTCCCTTCCACCTGGTCCCCTCTCCACCCTGTCCCCTTACCCCGCCCCCCACTGTCTTCATCCATAGATGTAAGATTTTTGTCCAGTCTCTTCCCATACCCCTCATGTCCCCTTCCCCCTGAGAATTGTCAGTCTATTCCTTTTCTATGGCCTTACTTCTATTCTATTCCCCAGTTTATTCTGTTCATCAGATATTTCTATTGACTTGTTATATTCACTTGTTGATAGATATGTATTTGTTGTCACTTTGTTGTTGATACTTTTTATTTTTACCTTTTTCTTCTTCTTCCTCTTCTTAAAGAATGCCCTTCGGCATTTCAAATAATCCTGGTTTGGTAGTGATGTACTCCTTTAGCTTTTTCTTGTCTGTGAAGCTCTTTATCTGACCATCAATTTTACATGATAGCCTTGCTGGGTAGAGTAATCTTGGTTGTAGATTCCTGCTATTCATGACTTTGAATATTTCTTGTCACTCCCTTCTGGCCTGCATTGTTTCTGTTAAGAAATCAGCTGACAGTTGTATTGGTGCCCCCTTGTAGGTAACTGACTGCTTTTCTCTTGCAGCTTTTAAAATTCTCTCCTTGTCTTTTGCTCTTGGCATTTTAATTATGATGTGTCTTGGTGTGGTCCTCCTTGGTTGGATTCCTTTTGTTTGGGATCCTCTGTGCTTCCTGGACTTCCTGGTAAGTCTATTTCTTTCACCAGGTAAGGGAAGTTTTCTGTCATTATTTCTTTAATAATGAATTTCAATCTCTTGCTCTCTCTCTTCTTCTGGTACCCCTATAATTCTGATGTTGGTACGCTTAAAGTTGTCCCAGATGCTCCTTACACTATCTTCACACTTCTGGATTCTTTTTTTCTTTTTTCTCTTCCAATTGGGTGCTTTTTGCTTTGTCATGTTTCAAATCTTTGACTTGATTATTGCAAACCTCTAGTCTGCTGTTGGATCTCTGTATAATATTACTAAGTTTATTGGTGGATTCTAGAAAATTCTTGAAAAACCTTAAAACCATAGTTCTGAACTCTATATCCAGTAGTTTGCTTTCCTCCATTTCTGTCATTTGTGACCTGTTTCTTTGTCTCCGCATTTTGGCTGCTTCCCTGCGTTGATAGAGTGACTTTCTGTGCTAGGTGTTCTATAGGGCCCAGTGATTCAGCCTCCCCAATCACCTGGGGTGGACACTCTTGTTGTAGGCTGGGTACACAGTCTTATTGTAGTTATCACTGGGAGGTATCACTGGGAGGAAATGACTTGCAGGCCTTTCTCCTCGTTGTTTGGGGTTTGGAACTTTTGGAGTTCTGTCCCAGCTGCAGTCTCTTAATTTAGGCTGCAGGCAGGCAGGTGCACAGCTTGGGTGGGGTTGTAAGTTGCGAGGAGGGTCTCAGAATCATTGGGGTGGAGCAACCCACATTGGGGTGGAGCAACCCTCCGCCTACTCCACAGCTTCTCCCAGATTTGGCGCCTCCTAACCCTGGTGTCTGTGCGCCCCTGAGTCCCTGAATCTCCGCGTCAGCAATCGCTGTGAACAGGTCTGCTAGAACACCATTCTTCCTCCCTGTTGCCCGACAGCCTGCATTGCATTCAGTGCGACCCTGATTCTGGAGTTTATAATCTCCTTCCAAGCCATGGATCCAGGTGCAGCCACTGCCACCCTTTCACCCGCACTACCTTTGTTTCGTGCACGTCCGTACCTCTCAGTTTTGGCGCCAGGAACTTCTATTCAGTCTCAATGCACTCCTTCTCTTGCCTTCTAGTTGTAAAGCTTCCCCTCCCTTGGTTCTGGAGGATGGCCGTTTATCTGTATAGATGTATTTTTATAATGTAGTTGTGGAGGCTGCGCATTTAGGTATATACCTCATGCCGCCATCATGGTTCTCCCTAAAATATTTTTTTAATTTTTCTCCATCACCATGATGATGAATAATCAGCGGAATATATCTATTGTTATTATCACACCATAAAAATCATTTCCAAATTTATGTGTGTAATCTCTTCAAAGGGCAAAGAACTTTTATATTTAAAATTTTATGAAGGCCAAGTTGCCATAACTTTTAAGTGGAAAATTAACCATTCTAAGGACAATGATCATATGGAATATATTATGAAGAGCTTTCACTGAGAAGCAAAAGGGAGTTTTGTCTTTTTGGATTAACAGAACAAAGAAATAGGAAATAGAGATTTCAGAATAAGAAGATACCCTTTAATCTGCAATGGAGGCTTCCCAAATGTACTTCAGCTTTTCTTATAACTCAGTGTCATAGGGTGTGTCACAGACTCATTGAGATGACTGAAAATTTTCAACGCATGTTGATCATGTAAAGGATATGCTGGTGCTTGGTGCAGTGATAGAAAAATCTAACCTAGAAGATGAACTAGAAAAGTATGTAATCTTTCCCCAGTGATCCAAAGTGTTCCTGAGTACCTCACCAAAAAGCTAATGAAGGAATGAGTGTCCATCCTGACAGTGAAGAATAGTAGGAAGAGATGTCATAAAACACGTCACA
Source organism: Murina feae (assembly GCA_004026665.1). NCBI lineage: Eukaryota > Metazoa > Chordata > Mammalia > Chiroptera > Vespertilionidae > Murina > Murina feae. Next base: position 64,229 of record PVJC01001058.1, read on the forward strand.
GCTAGCCCAGAGGTGTAGGAGGCAAAATTGCTTCAAGCATGGACTCCCTTCACCTGACATTAGTCTGGTCTGGGATGTGCTATAAAGAAGTGTGGTCTACGGAATACAAGTGGAATGGTCTCACAGAAATACAGCATTCTGTGTGAACAGGCACAGTACTTACTAGTGGAGAATGAGGAAGCGATTTGTGAAACAGTTAAACTCAAGGTGTATGGTTCTTAAGTGCACACAATCACCATGGAATGAAGAAACTAGGGGCTGCTGGGGCGAGGAGAAGAGAATGGCAAGGTTGAGATTCAAGCTGAGTCCAATGTGGAGTCATTTGGCATGTTGCAAACATTAATCAGAGCACACCATTTCTCAGTTGGGTGCTGGGCATGAACACTGCTGGGAGCTGAACCACAGTTCCCTTAGTGATACATCTTTTCTCAGCCCCCAGTGTGTGGTCAGGCTTACTCTCACAAATTCCACTGAAAATAGTCTTTCTTTTTCATACTTAAAAATTCTTTCCAAACAAGTGTTTTCTTTTAACATCCCCAAAGCAGATTGACTTTTTTTGAGGTACGTATTGCTTCCAAGTCTGTCAATGTCAGAGGCCACAAATTAATCCCAACATCTCATTGCTGTTTTCCCTTAAGAAGTCTGAATGGTACTGAAAACATTTTGGGTTCAATCTGTTTATGCTTGTTTGAAAGCCCATTAGAAAGCACATTTCTATCCCTCTGCCCTATCCATCTTGATCCAGGAAATGCTTGTGATTAGAATGGGGATCTTGATAGTTATTTCTATCACTTTTCTTCAGTCCATCAATTATGAAGCAGTTATATCTGGTTAAAATAAGACAGGAGTCAGGTAAAAAGAAGAAAGGGGTCAATCAAACATTATTGGAGCCTTGAGGAATGAAGGCCACAAGGAGAAAACCATTGCATATTGAGTAGCTCTGCCCAATAAAAGCCAAAGAACACAGCCCCAAATTATTTACAGAAAATTCTTTTGAACTTTCAGCCCATTCCTATCCTGTAGGTAATATTTGAGCAGCCATGTGCCTCCACATGTGCCCTGCCCTGACTTGTGACTTGATTTCACCCTTATGTCTGTGAAGGTTCATGCATGATGTCTTATTCCTTATCAACTAGTGAGGAAGATCTGGAGAAGCCTTCCCTGACCATACAAGATGAGGTAGTACCCACTCTGCCACCTTCCCTTTTGTCATATTCTATTGTATCATTTTAGTTTATTTTTCTGTCTAGTAACTTACTATTCTCTTGAGTAGTCATTATGTGACTTGACTTGTCAATTATCAGTCCCCCAATTAGAATGTAATTCTATGTAAGAAAATACTGTGTCTTGTTCAGTATGCTAACTAGGGCCTAGAACTGTCTTTGGTGCATAGTATCCCTCTAAGAAATATCTGTCTACTGACTGACCATGAAATAAATAATGAGAGAATAAGTTTGCATCATTATGTTGTGACTGTATGGACAGCACCCAACAAAATGACTGGTATATAGCAGCTGTTCACAGTGACCCTCCCTTCTTCACACTCACTGTAAATGAATTTTAAGACAGAGGCTGAGGGATAAGAGAATGACTGTATAGTTGACTCAACTTTTAACTGACTTCTTAGGTCTGCTTCTGATTTAGTTTGGCCTTTGGAATGGGCCAGGAGAGTGCAGTGAGAACAAACACACCAGACTACTGGAAGCTGGGATCTTCTGTTACAGTCTTGGTTTCAGCTCTGACTCACTGTGTGAGATGTGGGCAACCTACTTGACCTCTCTGATTCTGCTTCTTCATATATAGAATGAAGAGGTTGAATAGATTATGTTTAAGATCCCTTGCGATTCTTGAATTATATAATGTTACTTCTTTACCTCTCTTTAAATATGAGCACAGACCACTCTCTTCATACTTATGATGTGACCTGCAACCCTTAGAGAAATGCTGCTGCAAATATTCAAAGTGTAGTATCACCATTAATATGCATCACTCTCTTCTTTGTTTCATGGAAGATCTCTGTTTCAGAAGTTGTGCTTCTTTGTCAGGTACTTTGGGGATCTTTGTACTTGAAGTGAATTTAATAAATTACCTTACATATTTTATAGTATTTTCATTTGAGGATATAAAGATTTGTCTACAACCTGTCATTAAGCTATCTATCTATCTATCTATCTATCTATCTATCTATCTATCTATCTATCTATCAAAAGGCTAATGTGCTCGGCATCTGACTGTTTGCTGTGATGAGCACTTATCACCAGGGGGTAGATGCTCAATGCAGGAGCTGCCTTGACGCCCACTGGCCATTTACAGAGGAACAGAACCACAGACCTGGTGCCCACAAAGCAACACTCTGCTTCCCCCAAGTGAGACATGTGCCTTGCTACCACCCCAAGCGATAGCCCACCAAATCGCAGCCAATGCTGCTGGGGCCCAATGGTGCAAAATGCAGCCCACAGCCCAGCCTAGCCTGGAAATGGTGGCTGTGGGCACCGGGAAATGATGTCACGTAGCAATGCCCAGCTTCCTCTCCCTAGCAACTAGCCTCCTTGCAGTTTCTGCAGCCCAGGAACATAACTTGCTTTATAGCCAGGTACAAATATTTCACATTGTAACCAAATGTCTGTGAAGCATTTTCCTGTGCCTCATCTCATTTGATGTTCACTGAAGTCCTGGAGTAGGTAGACTGGGTGGAAACCTATTTTCTCTTCATTAGCCAGAAAACGGAGATTTAGGAAGCTTAGAAACTTGACCTAACTGAAAAGAAGTAAGAAATGGTGGACCTTGAAAATGACTTCAGATTTTCTCACTGCTGCAGTTAAATATTTTACCCTTTATTCTCCCTGCATGATCTACAATAATAATCTGCTTTGTGTTGTTATTTATTGCTGTGTTGCTGACAATTACTGAAAGAGAAGCTGGAGTGCTGCACTGGGCTGGAAAAGCTTTAGGTAAATCAGAAAGCAGGTCTAAATAAGCAAGTTTATCTATATATATAAGGCTCTTGCTGCCACCAATTGCACATGTGTGTTTCGATCTGTCATTGTCAATCGTGAATTTGGTTGACACTTCTATTATAAAGGGCAAATAGTGATATTAAAATATTTCTTGTAATTAATTTCCTTTTAATGTGCATGAATTTGTGCCCCAGGTCACCAGTTGTTTATAAAGAAGTGAAAGAATGAGCTTCTTGAAATCATAAGAATAATTTATACTTTAGATTCTCTTAGAACCATGCATTAAAGCCCAGAGTTACAAAATAGATTTTGTATGATTATATGCATAACAGAATCCCATCATAAGCACCTGCTTATTACCTGAGTTAAGAATATAACTTGTCAAAATGTTACTTCACAAATGACTGTATGCTTCGTGAGACCATTCACTCTTCAGTTGACTGCAATTTGTGCCTTCCTCCTTACTTCTCTGAAAGTACTCTTGTTTTATAGTGGGTGCTAAGTCTTGGTCACTTATTAATCTTAGTTATTTGATGGATCCGTGGCAGATTTAATCTTAGTTATTTGATGGATCCGTGGCAGATTTTCCTGTGCCCTCTTCCTATGTCCTAGCTGGTACTTGTGCTGGATCACACATCTATGCTTTGTACATGCTCTCCTCTGCCTACATTGCCCCCAACCTCATCTGCTTGGAAAACTCCTGCTTATTTTTGAAGATGTGGCTCAAACATTTCATCATCTTTGAAGCCTTTCTGACCCAGTCTTTCTATTTGGGAAGAACCAGCTTATCTCTTCTTTGGATTGACATATGCCAATATATACCAAAGATAAAGTATTTATTCTGTACTATATTTCTTTTGCAAGTCTGTGTCACTTACTGTGGATAATAATTTCGTCTTTTTTAAAAAAAATCTATTTTTGTTGTTGCTGTTGTTAATCCTCACTCAAGGACATTTTTTCCATTGGTTTTCAGAGAGAGTGGAAGGAAGGGAGGGAAGGGGTTGGAGAAAGGGAGAGAGAGAAACATCAATGTGAGAAAGACAGATGGATTTGTTGCCTTGGCCTCAGGCCACATGGATTTGTTGCCTGGGCTACAGGCCCAACAGGGGTATAACTTGAAACCCAGGTATGTTCTCTTAACTGAAATCAAACCTGTGACTCTTTTGTGTGTGTGGCCAGGGCACTAAATGCTGAATATACCAGCCAGAGCAAGAATTTTAAATTTTTATGTTCATAGGCATCATCTAGTGGTCTCAATAATATTTGTTGAATAGATGAAAATGCAAGATTTAACTTCTGGCCCCAACACCAAAGTTATAAAAAGGTTTTGATTGATACATATGAAATGCTCTTTGAAATGGCTTTCTGGGTAGTAATTGGATTAAAAGGTAACTTCAGAGGATTCCATGAAGCCCATGAAAAAAGTCTGTAGTTAAATATGGTATGATTCAAGCTGTGTTTTGGTTTGAAATAATTTTAAACTTTAAATTATTTCACCCAATTAAGATATGTTAATTAAATCAACCTGCCATCAAGGGATTAGAACTGGTATTAAGTTGACTGGTTTCTTCTCCATCATAAAATGTGTAGCTTGCACAGTCTCTAGACACATTAATGAACTGAAGTTTGTGCAGCAGCCCATGGATTGATTGAATTGGAAAACTTCATGTAGATTCAAAATATGGCTCATAATTTTTATTACTTTTAATTTTAATTGAAAAATGATTTAATATCAGAATTAAAGAAATACAGTAGGGAAAAAAAAATCACTGAGAACCTGTCATCCTAAGCAACATATATTTTAATTATTGCATGTTACCTTCTCATGCATACACATTTTTGTATGGTTGCAATCATATGTTTTTTATTTTCCTATGGACTTTCTATATGTGATCAAATGTATACTAGTATATAACAATGTTTACCAAAAGATACTTTTTAGAATGCTAGTTTTCTTGGGATTTTAACTGGTGTTACTTGGGGAAAATAAAACATCTCTGAAGTCAGATAGCTTTGAGAAGTTGTAAAAATAAACATGTCCTTTACTGTAGAATTTTTCAAAGCCTATAATATATTTTAAGGAAAAAGATGAAAATATGACATTTTATTCAAATTAATTTTTACATGAAACTTAAAAAATATATACCATGAAATGTCTGTTCCACAAGTAAGTGTTTAGAATACACTTTGGAAATCACTGATGTGGGACACCTAATTTGCTAATCCATTCTTCTACTGTTGGAAAATGGTACTCAATCACACTTGGCACAAAGCCCAAGGTCCTTAACATGGCCTACAAATGTGTATTATCTGGTTGGCTTATCTCCCATTATTCTCCTACCACCCTGGCTCTTGAACCCACCAAGGTCTTTCCTGTTGTAGGCAGGGCTTTTGCACATCCATGTTTTGAATTATTTTTTAAAAAATGATTTTTTATTGATTTCAGAGAAAAAGGGAGAGGAAGAGAGAGATAGAAACATTAATGATGAGAGAGAATCATCAATTGGCTAGCTCCTGCATGCCCCACACTGCATGTGATCTGGGCATGTGCCCTGACTGGGAATTGAACCATGATTTCCCAGTTTATAGGTCAACACTAAATTACTGAGCCATATCAGCTGAGCCCAAGTTTTGACTTTTATAGATAAAAGCACATTCATCATATCTCCTTTCATTATTTGCTGATTTACTACTCATTTTCAAGAAATATAGTCACTTAAAGTCATTTAGTACTATTGGTTTCATCTCCAACCAGCACTATGGTACATAGCAATTCCCTGTCTTTTTCGAAAAGCCAACCAAGTTTTGCTATTATGGATGTTAGCCGAAGCAAAACCAAAAGAGAAAGGCACACAATAGATCAAAATGTCAAATATCAGTGACTTTCAAACCACTTATTCTATTCCCTTGGTTGATAAGATTGATTGAATATAAATCAGCTTTCTTCTTTCAGGGATTTTCTGAATATGTTTCATATTGTTACACATCATAACTCATGAGGATTTTGCTCAGTGTGACACAGAAGTGGCAATTTGTTCTCTTCCACATTCTTGAAGGCCCATAGTGCTCTAGAGGAAGTGAAGGGTGACTGTTGACCTAATTAGAGCTGTCTCCCAAGTATATAACATGAGACCTAGGGTACACACATGCTTCTATCATTTTGCTCCTACATAGTAATCAGTAAATAGGATGAAAGCATAGAGGGAATATTTATCAAAAGTGTAAGTGCACCCAAAATAATTGAATGAGATTTTGGTCTAACTCATTGATTTTATGGATAAGCAACTACAGACCCCAAGCTTGAGCCACTACACAACTTCAGAAGGTTCCATTTGCATAGACTATGTTATGAATGGGGCCCCCTGAAGTTGTTCACTGTGGTGGCCCTGTTTAGAGAAGTTAAGAGACTTTGTGGTTTCAGGCTGCCAATCTTATGTTTGATGATGGAATCCAAGAATTAAATATTTTTGACAGGCTTGAGAGATGATAAAATCAATATAAAGCAAAAAGTGTAAAGTATTCCACTTAGATTGACCCAATCCAAGCTAGGGAAAACCTGACTTGAGGGTGTCTAAATTGTAATGATATTATGAGGAGTTAGTTAACCACAAGTGCTGTTAGGAACCCTAAGGCTGTAGTTGTGATATGATCTAGTGGAATCCTAGGCTGATGTAATAGACACAGAGCATCCCAAACCCCTGCATTGGTCAGAATACAACAGAAATACTATGTTTAGTTTTAAGAGTGATATATTTTTAAGTGGATACTAACAAATCTTTGATCCCCAGGGTTACATGCATGGAACCTTGTAGCAACTCAATGAATAATCAGACTATTGCTGAACTAATGATGGTGAATTTAAAGTACCTGAAACATTATAAGTGGTAAGAAATGTTAGGTTTCTCTTCTTTTTTCACAGGAAAGTAATCAAATGTTATGGGTCCTGGTAAACATGCTGAGTAAATAACCTTTCAAGACATTCTAAAAATTTCTGAATCTTCGAATTTTCAAAAGCTGAAAGTCTTTCCCAACTGGCATGGCTCAATGGTTGAGTGTTGCCCTATGAACCAGAAAATCATGGTTTGATTTCTACTCAGGGCATATGCCCATGTTGTGGGTGGATCCCCAGTAGGGAGTGTGCAGGAGGCAGCCAATCAATAAAATGATTATCTCTTATCATTGATGTTTCTATCTCTCTTTCGCTCTCCCCTCCTCTCTGAATCAATAATAAGTAAATAAAAAAAACCCTGAAAGTCTTATTTTCTGCCTTTACAGTGCTTATTGTAATTCCCTACAGACATATTGGTTTGTTTTTATTAAGACTTTATTGGAATTGTAGAAATGTCAGCCAGTGAGATCTCCCTCCCTCCCTCCTTTCCTTTTTTCTTTCCACATTTATTGAGGGCTCTGGCAATGCGATAGATTTTGGGAGTTTAAAAATGAATACTTTATGATTTCTTTTAAGAGACTTATTGTGAAGATAAGTAGATAGACAGGAAAACAAATTAATTACAATATAGTGTGATGGCTGCAGCAATAGAAGCATGTATAGGGCATAGATAGAGCAATTCAATTCAATAAATACTGGCTGTGAGGATTTGTTATGTGCCAGGCACTCTGTTAAGCCAGGGGATACAGCTGAAGACAAGACATAGCCATCTCTTATGGAGATTAAACAAGTAATTACTCATATGTAACTATTTTGGAAGGGGAAGTACATGAGAGTGAGGTCAGAAGAGAAAGGCTTTCCTAAATTTGTTTGAGCTTAAGCTGAATAAAGTATACAAGTTGGTCAAGCACAGAGAGTGGAAGAACAGTCTAGGCAAATGTCACAGATGAGCTGTGAGGGTTGTCAGATTTTCCTGAAATTTAATATTTTTCACAATAGGTAATGTTCTTTTGCAAAAGTAATGATTATTTCAAGTTGTTCTCATATTTGTTGGAAAGGGAAATAACCCAAGAAGCACACACAGTCAGCAAACTTGGAAAGTCATGTTTGTTTTGGCAATGTTAGCCTTACTTACAGGCAGAATGCAAGGTCTTGTCTGTTGTTGTGAATTAAAGGGTTTGAAGTAGAACTTCCACTCATATGAAGACTCATTTTTTGGGTAGCAATTTTAAGAGCCTCTTTTTAAATTTACCTACTCAAAGAAGATATAACTTTTAACACATTACTGAGAGTGAGTACAATAGATCCCTTTTTTTGAAGAAAGAGAAAGGAAAGAATGGACAAAAACTGAGGTAGGGAAAGTAAACAGAAATTAAAGGAGAATGAAGACATGCAAGATTGTGGTGAATCCATACAAAGGGGAGGTCTTGGAGATGGATGGCAATATCTTCCAGATTCAAATTGTCTAGACCTGACCTTAAGGGTTGGGTTAAAAGAAAATATTGAAAATTTCAACAATTTTCACAAATGTCCTGAATATTAAATATATGAAAGAAAGTAAGAATGAAAGATCTATGCAAAACCAACTCAGTGAGACTTATTTGACCACTCCCACCTTGATGTTAATCACCTTTTCTTCTGTGATCTCTCATATTTATATACGGCAGATATTACATACTTTCTTATATTTTTACCAGATGCCCAGTGCATGAATTCAGGTCCGTTGGCCTGGCTGGCAATCGAGGCCTAACTAACGGTGGGCTAGTTGGTTCGGGGGAGGGGCAGTGAAAGGTTGGCTGACTGGCCCCTTATCTGGGCTGATGGGCGGGGAGGCAGCTGGCCAGGGAGAGAGGTCACAGGAGGTTGGCTATGGGAGCACACTGACCACTAGGGGGCAGCTCCTACATTTAGCATCTGCCCCCTGGTGGTCAGTGCATATTATAGCAACTGGTTGACCAGTTGTTCCAGTCGTTTGGTTGTAAAGGTCGCTTAGGCATATATATATATATATATATATATATATATATATATATATATATATATATATAATTTGCCTGTCCTTGTCTCTTATCCTTCTCTGGACTACTTATTCAGATATCGTCTTTCAAGCATCTCAGTACCTGGGATTTACATTTTTGGATGAGTTAAGGAAAAATTTAGGGGGAATAGAAGAGGGAAGAATGATTTAGACAGAGCTTGGACAAAATATAAAAATGTTGTAGAAAACAGAGGGAAAGAAGTGTCAAGTAAGAAGCTAAGCTAGCATATAAAGGGGCCTGACTCAGTTTGGGGCATTGGAGGAAGTGCCTGGAGAGAATGATATTGAGCTGGGATCTAAAAGATGAATAGGCATTAACTAAAAAAAGGGGAGAAACTTGAGAGAGAAATTTAGGCAAGGCTGCTGGCTGGTGATGGAGATGTAAATACATAAGAGATAAATACAAGCTAAAATCAATAGGATTTTATTATTGCATTTGACAAATGTCATATTCCATAAATTCCTTTAGTTCAGGAGATGTGATGGTGAATAACAGAGTTTCCAAAATTTGAAGGGCTTACATCATACTGGAGGGATATAGATAGACAAACATGCAAATAGATCTTTTATTGATGCTTCAGAGAGGGAAGTGACAAGATGCATTTAGGTTCTAGGCTGGGCAGCTGGGTAGATGTTTGTGCCATTCATCCACATAGGGAATGCTGAAGGAGGACCATATTTGTCCAAGAAGAGCATGGATTCAATTTTAGAAATGCTATTTGAAATGAAATGCCTTTGAGAAGAGCAAGTGGATCTCAAGTTGCTAATTGTATATGTGGATTTGAGTTTCATCATTGTCTTGAGCTAAGATATACATTCTGCAATCATTGATGTATAGATAGTAATTAAAGCCATAAATATGGATAGAACTGTCTTATGACCACACAAGCCATGCACTGTACAGCTTGAGGGGGAGCCATTTACATATACAATGGTGTAAATAGTGTCTCCTGAACTGTGCAGAGTGATGGCCATGCATGTTGAAAGATGACCTAGGGAAGAAATATGGAGTGAGAAGAAAATTCAGCTTCTATGAACAAATTTTGAATAAGTTCAACATTTAAAGACCAGGCAGAGAAGAAGAGTTATTAAGGTAGAATGAAGAGACACTATTCAGAAAGCTGGGAGGCAAACCAGGAGAGATGTCAATGACACCAAAGGGAGAGAGGGCTTTGAGGGAGGAGTGGTCACCAGGCTCTACTACTGCTGAGAAATTTAGTAAAATGAGGTCTGGACACATGGTCATCTCAGGTGTTGGTGGACTTAATAAAATCTGTTTTGGTGGAGTAATAAAGCTAGATTGGAATGGGTTGAGGAGTGAGTGAGAGGTGAAGAAATGTAGACAACTAATGTGTCTTATGATATAACATTGGAAAAATGTCCTCACCCAGTCATGCAGGATGAGGCCCAAGTTGAGGTGATTCAGCTCAGAGGAAGGAGGTAACTTTGCAAGAACCCTAATTTGGAGGTGGTGGGTTTAGTAGTGGTTAGGTTCTGAGAAATAGGTTTTTCTTCTTTCTTTCCCTCTGTCATTTTATTGTCTGGAATATGACATTGATTAGGATGGCAGTGTCTGAGGTGACAATAAAAGAGTGGTTTTTGGAAAAGGGGCTGGAATTTCCAAGACACACATTGAGTTGATTCTACTGTTATATTTGAACAGCACTAATAAATTGGGAAAACATGGTGCAGACCACACACACATTTTGGAAGGCTCTCCATTTGATATTCCTCAAATGCTTTTGTTTACTTACGCCCTATTATTTATTTTCAGTGTATCCATTGCCCTTTAATGTGTATCAATCTTCTAATCACATGCAGCTTATGATGTTTCTTAACCATGTGTTCTCTAGCTGAGAATTGGTTTGGGGGAATAGTCTAGATAGCTCAGTGGCTTTAGGACACATTTGTTGGGACTGGCAGGTCTCCCTCTTGCTCTTGTTCTTTTGGTTTCTGTGTATTATAGATGCACTTCAGGAGTACCATTAAAGGACTTTATCTCTGGTTCTATAGCATTGAGCTACCTGCTAGAATGCTTTTTAGAAAAAGCTTCAAGAATGGGAATTTATGCAAGTTCAGAAGAGGGTCTTTTAAGCCTATTTTTAAAATTTCATAGAAAAAATAGTTCAAAATAGTTCATATGTACGTGAGGTCAAAATTCAATGCATGTTGCAGTATAATTAACTGGAAAGAAAGTATGCTAACAACAGCATTTCCAAGCAGGGACCCTGGCACTAATTATTGCCTTCTCCTTAATGCCTGTATCTGCCTGATCTAACATATTTTAACTTTATATAGAACTAGAGGCCCAGTGCATGAAATTCATGCATGGGTAGTGTCCCTAGGCCTGGCCTGAGATCAGGGCCAATCAGGTTCCCCATCCTCTCTCCCCTCCCTGTCTCCTCCTTCCCTTGCTCCCTCAGTGCCCCACCACCGCCGATGGTTTCACACCACCCCTGGCTGTCAGCGCATGTCATAGCGAGTGATCAAACTCCTGGTCTCCCAGTCAAACCCTTGAGGGGACACTTTGCATATTAGCCTTTTATATATATAAATAGTTGTGACACCGAATATTAGTGTCATTTACATAATCTTATGACTCAAGAAGTCACTACTAAGTACATCCAAGCAATGTTAAAAGAGTGAACATATATTTGCTCTTCTAATATAATTTTGTGTATACAAGAAGTTGATAACCTGAAAAAGTGAATATATATATATATAGTAATGTGAAACAAAAAAAATCAGGGTTAGCCCTAACTGGTTTGGTTCAGTGGATAGAGCATTGGCCTGCAGACTGAAAGGTCGCAGGTTTGATTCCGGTCAAGGGCATGTACCTTGGCTGCGGGCACATCCCCAGTAGTAGCAGCTGATTGATGTTTCTCTTTCATCGATGTTTCTAACTCTCTATCCCTCTCCCTTCCTCTCTGTAAAAAATCAATAAAATATATTTAAAAAAATCAAGGTTAGAGGAATATTGTTTTGCTATTCAAAAGGAAAGTAAGAGGCAACAGAATCTTTAATTTCTCATATAGGTGCAATGGACTCAGTTCTGACCAGCTAGCCTTCTTTCCATTTGGAATGAATTAGTGTTTGGAAAAACTGTGGGGGTGGGGTGGCATCTGATTCTTTGGGAACTGGGAAGCTAATGAGAAAGAGAAAGGTCTCGTCTTGAGGAAACTTATTGACAACAGACTAATAAAATAAAGGTCAACATATATTTATTTTTTAATCTCTGAATATTTCCATCTATTTCAGACTGTGTGTTCCTAGTTGCGTTCTTTATTTTTAGAATGAAAGTTTCTCAAGAGCAAAGTATTATTCTTTCAAGGAAAATACCATAACAACCTGCATGATGGATTCTTATTCTTGTTCTCACTATTGCTTTGCCACTTGCTTCTCTTGTATTTCTTCTTTGAATGGTCAAATTTTAAGCATTTTCAGGAGTTTCTGGGCAGGAAGCCTTAGTCTGCTAAGTTGATGACAGGCAAGTTATCAGTCAGTTGAACCTGGAACAACTATTACAGATTGTTGCTATTGTAATACTTTGGGGATGATGTCCCAGTGATATCTGCCTGATCTAACATGTTTTAAGTTTATACAGAATAGTTGTGACACCAAATTTGTGCCATAACATTCCTCCAAATAGTGCCACAGCCATTTGAAAGCTCTAAACTACTGATATTGTCATTAAGGAGTTCACTGACCAGCATGTTAGAACTATTAAGAGATTTTTAGCAATGTTGCATGCATACAGACTTTAGAAGTTAAAGCTGCAAAGAAGGAAGGCCCATTTAATATTTAAAATTTTATTTCTAGTTATAAAAGTAATACTTGCTTATTGCATACAACTTGGAAAAGACCCATTTAATGTTAAGAGAAAAATTTTCCTTTTATGGAGACTGTGTTTTTGTATGGTCTGCATGTGTCTTGGGGACTTGACTTCATGTCGATATAGGGCACAGTATCTCACACCACTGTCCGCTCTGCTTTGCACCCCTGCTCCAGTTTTCTTTCACAACATGATAAACAAAACCACATGTCATTTGTGTGGTCAAGTTAAAGGAAAGAATAAGCTCATCAAAAAAAAAAAAAAGAAGAACTGCAAGTGAAATATAATCAACCCAGCTTTATTATCATTTTTGTTTTCTCTTTAAGTTGTCCATAGCAAGCTTGAAGTAGACAATGTGAGCCAGTGGTCATATCTCTAGCCATCTGTTCTCTCTGTGGATTGCCCCCGAAGCTGGCTTTCAATCCACTGGAGAGAATTTATCTCATACAACAGGGTTTTTGACTTTTCAACTTTAGTTTGGCTTTATTGATGTTGAATATATTTATTTATTATATTTGTACTGTTGTTGGAGCTGTCTGTGTGAACAGACTTGACCAGGTTATGAATTATACTTTAGTCACTCTCCACAGTTTCTTTTTGTAGCCATTTTATTATCCTAAAGCCAGTTTATAGAATGCAGGTGTACCCAACAACATCACTTGTCTTCAGACATATTTAATTCTTTACACACACGCACACACACACACACACACACACACACACACTTAGAAGAACTCTTTAGCTAATGTCTTTCATGTTTCCTTTTTGGAAAGTGACAGAATAATTTTTTAATATAAGAACATTTCCAGTTTTTAAACTTGTCCCCATCTTGCAGGATCCTGCTTTTCTGAGCCTGGGGGAGGTGAACTATCCAAGGGCAAGTTACTCAGGAGAGAGGTTTGGGAGAAGTTTTAGTATGTGAAGGCAATAGAGGGAGAAAGAAGAAGGTGATATTAAGACATATAAGAGGATCTATGTATGTTCTTCATGTTGTTTGCATTATTTTGAAATTACTTTTGGTTGCATGAATTGGGACTCAACCACAAGCATGATTGTCTTATAAGTTTTACAGAGATACATGACATATCTGCCTTTGATGTTCATTTTAAGCACATTGCACGGTGTAAATGCACATATAGTGCTGGTGGGAGTGAGGGGGTGGAGAGTTTACATATGCCATGCCTTAAACTTTGATCCCCCAGTTCTGTGTTTACCACCACAGATCCCTGGAACATACCCTCTTATTTGCTCCAATGCTCTGGCCTGTTCCCTAAATAATTTCATTGAATCATGCTTGTGCCATGAGAATAATACTGACGAACACTTCCCAACCCTCTAAGCTATGAGTAACACTTGACCATTGCATGAATGGAGGGGAGTTTTTGTGTTCTGAGTGGCTCAATGTCAATGAAGCTTCCCTGATGTAAGGGCTAGAACCAAGTACTTGAAATGCTCTGATTACACCAGGTGGCTGAGCCTGGATGGCTCCAGCACCCAGTGACGGGAGTCAGTGATTTTTTTCCCCCAATATACAAAAATCAACTGTATTTTGTGCACTTGAGATGTACAATTTAATGTGAAAGAAATTATTCCACTTATACCAGCATAAAAACTAAAATCCTTAGGAATATTTTAACAAAATAAGTGTAAAACTTATACTATGAAAACTGTAGAATATTGTTGAAAGAAATTCAACACAATCTCTATAAAAAATCCTATCTGGTTTCTTTGTAGAAATTAACAGTTTATCTTAAAATTCATACATGAACTTAGGGGATCTAGAATAGTTAAAACAATCTTGAACAAAGAGGAACAAAGTTGGACCTTCACATTTCTCAATTTCAAAATTTTTTTACATTTAAAAAAATCTTTATTGTTCATATTATTACAGTTGTTTCTCTCCCCCCCCCACAGCTCTCCTCCTCCCAGTTCCCACCCCATCCACTGCCCTTATTCCCCCAACTGTCCTCATCCACAGGTGTATGATTTTTGTCCAGTCTCTTCCCACACCCCCAAGCCGCATTCCCCCTGGGAATTGTCAGTCCACTCCCTTTCTATGCCTCTGACTCTATTCTATTCACCAGTTTATTCTGCTCATCAGACTTTTTTTATTCACTTAATTTTTAGGTTCACTTGTTGATAGATATGTATTTGTTGTTCATAATTTTTATCTTTACTTTTTCTTCTCCTTCCTCATTCTCAAAGGATACCTTTCCTTTGGGCGGTGATGAACTCTTTTAGCTTTTTCTTGTCTGTGAAGCTCTTTGTCTGACCTTCAATTCGGAACGATCTTTGCTGGGTAAAGTAATCTTGGTTGTAGGTTCTTGGAATTCATCGTTTTGAATATTTCTTGCCATTCCCTTCTGGCCTGCAAAGTTTATGTTGAGAAATCAACTGACAGTCATATGGGTCTCCCCTTGTAGGTAACTGACTGCTTTTCTCTTGCTGCTTTTAAGATTTTCTCATTGTCTTTTGCCCTTGGCTTTTAATTATGATGTGTCTTGATGTGGTCCTCCTTGGATTCCTTTTGTCTGGGGTTCTCTGTGCTTCCTGGACTTGCAAGTCCACTTCTTTCACCAGGTAGGGGAAGTTTTCTGTCATTGTTTCTTCAGATAGGTTTTCTATATCTCGCTCTCTCTCTTCTGGCACCCCTACAATTCTGATGTTGGTATGCTTGAAGTTGTCCCCGAGACTCCTTACATTATCTTCATATTTTTGGTTTCTTTTTTCTTTTGGCTTTTCCAGCTGGGTGGGTTTTGCTTCCTCTTATTTCATATCTTTGACTTGATTCTTGTGATCCTCTCATCTGCTGTTGGATCTCTGTATATTATTCTTTATTTCAGTCAGTGTATGCTTAATTTCTAGCTGGTCCTTTTTCATATGCTCAAGGGTCTCACTAAATTTATTGGCAGTCTCTAGAATATTCTTGAAAAGCCTTATAACTGTGGTTTTGAACTCTATATCCAGCTGTTTGCTTTCCTCCATTTCTGTCATTTGTGATCTGTTTCTTTGTCTTCGTATTTTGGCTGCTTCCCTGTATTGGCAGAGTGGTTTTAATCAGCTGTGTCTATGGTGGGAGAACTTCTATGCTGGAGACACCTTTATGGGGCAAGACTTGCTCCAGTGGGGCTTTGGTGCCCACTAAGTCTGCCCCCTGAGTGCATCCCTTATGAATCTGAGGAGTTGTAGACTGGGTGGTCCCACTCTGACCACTGAGTACACTGGCTCTTGTATCTCCAAGGAGTTGCTATTTTAGCTACTGCCTGGGGCTTCCCAGCCTTTTATATGCAAAAGCCTCTGCATGCAGCTTGTGTGGGGCAGGGTCTCAGGAAGTCTACAGGGCGGAGCAACCAGCTATAGCTGATTCTCAGCACTGCCCTAAGAGGCACCAGGTCTCAAGCTGCTCTGGAGTTCCTCCCAGTGCCAGACGGTGCCAGACAGTCCAGCTCCTCCCCATATGATTCTGAGTCCCCAGAAACTCACCTGGAACTGGAGTTCAGAGTCATCAGGAGCTTGTGCTTCCCTCCGGTACAAAATGCTTCCAGCCCTTTCTGCGAGCCCCTTCGCGCGCGCCTCCGTACCTCTGCACTTTATTTCCTCACCTCCTCTGCATCTCAGTCTCTTTCTAGTTGTAGAATTTCCACTCAGCCAGCCTTCCTGTGAGTCTGGGTGGTGTCCATTTTTTCTTTTCATTGTGGTTTTGTAATAGTTGTGCCCAGTAGCAATTCCGATGTTCACCTATGTCACCATCTTGGTTTCTCGAAATCATCATATTTGGGAGTTGGTGATTTTTAAAGGACTTTTGGTGGGCTTTTTCTGGGCAGAGAATTCTCTGTGCAAGTCCAAAGGGGAGAGATAATGGAATGTGGTCTCAGCAAGTAAAGTATGGTCTCAGTAAAAGGGAGTCCTTAGTGAAATGGCCTGAAAAGTCAGTTCCCGGGATAGGGGTATCGATTCAGTTATTTGATCAGACTTAACACTTGTAATATCTAGATGGTGTGTGTGTGTATATATCACATAAATATATAATGTGTAATACATACACCCACAAGCACGTGCTTCTAATATTTTCTGTAGTGTGGAGTAGGGAGGTGTTTCATATATATTTTATATGTATATTGATATATTATATTTTATATATCAGTGTTTCAATGTATTTATATATATTATTATAGTTAATACATGTATAGTTAATACATGTGCCATGCTTTGAACTTTGATCCCCCAGTTCTGTTTACCACCACAGACCCCTGGAGCATACCCTCTTCTTTGATCCCATGCTCTGGCCTGTTCCCCTGAAGAATTCCTAGAATCATGCTTGTCCCATAAGAATAATACTGATGAATGCTTCCCAAACCTATTTTCTATCTTTGTTTCTCCCCCCCGCCCTTTTTTCACTTTCTGGAAAATTTTCTGAATTTTACCTTCTAGCCTTTTTAATGAGTTTTTCATTTCTGCTATCACATTTTTTAATTTCTAAGACTTTCTTTAGTTTTTTTCTCTGAATACTTTAAAACATCATGTTCCTCTTTTTTCCCTTAAGGGCAATATTTTGCCTTCTCTCTCTGAGATTATTACTGATAATCTTTTTGTTTATTTTGTATAATTCTTTCTTAATAGAAGTTCTCTTCCAATACCTGGTAGGCTTAATTGCCTGCTCATATGCAAATACAAAGAAACAGAAGCTGATTCGAAACCCTTTGAGGATGATTTTATTGGGCAGTTTGTAGGGTGAATTTCTGATGTTAAATAACTTTAGTTTTTTTTCTTTTGGGCTGCTTAGATTTCCCAGAGCAGGCTTTTCCTCCTCCTGCCAGAGGATATAAGCCTGACTATCAGTGTTATGGGAACTGAGTAAAAGAAAAGATTCTAGAGTCTCAATGTCTTCCTGTTTTTACTTCATCTTCCTGTTTTCAATATGGCACACCCACCCTCAGTTATGACTTGTCTTGCAATCCAGAGATCTTACCCTCACTAGAGAATAAGCCTTTGTCCATTCTGGGGGAGGGGAGGTTTGAGATTTGAAGAATTTTAAACAAAACTTTTTTAGTCTGCCCTTTTTCTCTATTTCCAGAGATGCCCAAGCCTTTTGTAAGTTCTGAGGTATAAATTGGGTTGCTTCTGGGTTTTCCCCAAATGCCACATTAGGATTCAATTATCTTTGTTCTATAATGTCAGTTACCATATTTTCATCAGCTTTTCAGTGTCTAAATTTGTTTTCTGTTTATCACCTCTTCTATCTTGATAGTTATCTTCATGGGCTTATGCCATTAAGAAAATCTCTTTATTGTTATTTTAATATGACTTTGGGATGAAACAAATTCTTAAGTGTGTATCTAATCCATCATTTTCAACAGAAAACCTTTTATAGTGACTTTATTTGTGTCCCCCTCCACCCCTCTATTTTTGCTAGTCTGGCACTATGCTGTGCCCTCCATGACTAGGGCATTGATGTTGAGTCAAGCTTATGCAAATGTTTTCACCTGACAATGAATTATTTTTAACTTGTTTCTCACTTCTGTCCCTCAAGCTAACACAGTCTCATCAGTTGCTTCATTAATTTTTTAGACATGACCCCAGAAGTTTGAATTCTAGAAGTAGATACAGCCTAGGCTCAAACTGGAACCCCTTTCCCTCATCTTAGCCTCATTTCTCACTAGAAAAGTCAAGGGTATGTTGTTCAAATTGGTCATGGTGTTAACACTGTTTGTCCATAATAGAAGTCCATTTTCCCTTATTTGAACATTAAAATCCTAGTTAGGAGACACTGTACAGATATTGCATATTCTGGCATAGAGATAGTCTGATTAGAGATATTCTGATTTTCTAGAATATATGTTTCAAAGGATACATTTTTGTGATGAGATTCATGATAAATACTCAGACATATGCTAAAGCTATAAATACAGTTATTTCTGAATTGTTGAAAATAATACTTTTTTTGGCCTTAAATGGTGATACAAAATTAAGAAAACAAATAATATAATATATAGAAAAATCTGTATTAAAGTTTAAGATGATCAACACTGTTACTTATAGCCTGCAGAAATCTTGGTCCTTTTTATGACATAAAGCTGCTAAAAAGATATCCAAAGATGTCTCATCTTAATGTTTTCACATGTACATCAAAAGAGTATGAATGCTTCCAAGATGTCTGTTTCATTGAATTTCACAGCATTGCATCCTTAGTCAGGAAGCTGTAATGGAGTTGTGCCGATATGGATACTGACACATATGCTAGACCAGGAGTTAAGACTAGCACTCAAATACATCCCATAGCAAACATTTTTCATCTAAATTCAGAGCCGTGGTGGCCCCTGCAGGCCTTCCCTTAACTTTGTCTTTGGCTATGATTCAAGACTAGTCATTTACAATCTCAGGTTAATAGCACTGTCCATATAGTTGAGACATGACACAATAAATTTCCAGTCTTTATTGCCAGAATAGTAATATGTGATGTAGTCATTGTGGTGGGCACGATTTTTGTCTGCCTGTGGGTTCCATTCATTTTCAATACTTGGGCCTTGAGGTTCTGATGGGGCTGACTCCACCTTCTAAACCATGACCCAGATCAGAGCCATTGAAGTATTCTACCTACCTGATTACAGTTCTTAGGAGTGGACACATGGCTTAGCCACCTGTCTGGGACTGCTCTGGAGCTCTTGCTTAAGCTATCTGGGATGAGGTAGTCTTTTTGCAGGCTCATTAGCTGTAAAGACAATATAAGTCTAAAGCTTCCAGGGACTCTCTTTGCTACTCCCAGGGGGGAACAGTCTGGAAAATGAATCAAAACAGAGGAAGCATGGGCAAGGTATGGAGAAAAGGGGCAGGTTCCTGATGATAATAATATTTGTACCACAGTAACAACTAAAACCAGGAATGCCCCTGGACTTTCTAGTTAGGGGATTTCAATATACACTCTCCTTTTAAAAGTACTGGTATAATACCTGCAATTGAAAGAGTCTTGATTAGTATGGTTATAGTGTTTTCTATCACCTGCAATTTTTCTATCAACCAGGGTACATTGTCAGATTTCAGATGACAATCAAGTTGAATTATCCGACTGGATTGCTAAACTTGATAGATGCAAAATCTCTATTTTGTACTGCTATATGGACACAGTAATAATGAACTGACATTCTAGCTGTCAATGATTTATTTTGACAAATTGTCTACCTCTGAGGGCCTAGAGTCCGTACCTGTAAAATGATGATGAAATTACCCAGTTTATACAGACACTGTGGTAAACACTTCACATAAGTCCTTTAGGGCTCCTGAAATACTTACTAGTAACTGTAATAGCAAAAGTGAGTTTACTGTCATTATGTCTGTTAACATTTCAGTTGATCAGAATGTAGTAAAATTTTTCTCAAATCTTATCTAATTCTAAAATCATTTATCCAAATAGATTATTTAACATAAAAATTTGAGAAAAATCCACATAGTTTTATTCTTTGTGTGTGCTCAGATTACAAATATGATTTGTTTATGAAATACTGATATCTAGTATTCTAGAGTTTTGGTGTGACCATTCTTAAAATATTTAAAGAAAATAGCTTTAAAATAATGCCAATAATTAATGATGATACAAAATATATTATTAGTGAAAGTTGTTGGGGTATACAAAGAGTGTGCATACCAACAAATAAAATATATTTCAGATATTGACTTGCCAAATGTTCCTTCAACCTCTTTGCATAAAATATATGCTAGAACTCTTCCTTGTCTACCTTAAGTTGGCCTTCTGTTCTTCTAGCCTCTTATTCTTTTTCAAAAACAGCTTTACTGAGATATAATTTATAAACTCAATTAAGTGTATACTTAATGGTTTGCACTCCATTATTATTTCACAGAAATAAACCATACTGTCTATTTCCTTCATTTCAGTTATCAAAATTTGTTATTGTCTATTACTTGTTTACTTACCATTTATGTAATAGGATTCCAATTTTGTGAGAAAGAATGTGTATATTGAAAAGACAGAGACCAAAATAAATACAGTACAGGATTAAGATGTTTTACTTTCTTTATTTTTTGTTTTCTAAAGTTTCTACAATGAGCATGATTTTTTTTATTATAGGAAAATGGAGGTCACATTAAAAATAGCCTTCAGTGCAATATGGCTGATGCACTTATTGTAGTATTGAAAACAACCAAATTAAAATATACTTTTTGTGAATAAGTGTAAGTGCTATAAAATTATACAAAACAAAGTAAGGGAGTACTGAACATGGGATTATTTTCAATGTTCAGAATGATGGTTATTTCAGGCGGGTGAAGATAGGAGGATGGGCCATGTGTGGGAACCATGTAATTAGAGAGAAGCTATTATTAAGAATCCAGCTTTTAATTATTTTTGGGGTAATTATATAATATTATTGAGAGAGAGAGAGAGAGAGAGAAAGAGAGAGAGAGAGAGGAAATGGATGGATAGATAGATGAATGCAGGCCATATTAAAAAGTAGCATTCAGTCTTCTTATTTAAGTTGCCTATCCTGCAGACAGTAGCACTTTGCAAGTAGATCCTGTCACTAAGAAGTGCTGGTTTTACCAGGCCCAGAAATGCCCAACCCAACCATATCTTTGGGTCCTTTTTCTTCTGAGAGGAGCCAGAACAGAAGAATGAGCTGGTGCAGGACAGAGCTCACCTTCAGCCAAGTGCACCTGTATGGCAGGCCAACTTATGTCTGTGCTGCTGATTGGATGCCTGTTCTGATTGGTTGGGACCCTATCCTAGTTGTTCAGTGTTTTTAACATTTCCTCTGGTCTAGCCAAAGCTCATTCACTGACAGGCCAATCAACCATATTCACATGCAGCAACATGAACACAATCAACTTATACGTGGGCTGATAATTACAAAGAGCAGGAGAAATGGAGGTAATTGTAGGTTCAAAGAGACAGTACCTTCTTTTGTGGTCAATGAGATCTGTATGTGAACTGAAGAATCTTAAGTCAAAAAGTGCCTCCACGTTTCATGGTGCTTGCAATGTTTGCTCAGTTATATTTTCACAGTGTTTTCTGATGCAAGAGTTGTCGTCATCTCTTGTCTCTGCTACTCATTTAGACACATACTTTAGGTATGTGTCTAAAAATATTTATGCAGTAAGTAAGTAGAAAGATGACAAAATGTCCTTTAATAAATTTTCCCAAATATTGTATACTAGGGGCCCAGTGCACGAAATTCATGCCCGGGGGGAAGAGTGGGGGTCCCTCAGCCCAGCCTGCCCCCTCTCACAGTCTGGAACCCCTCAGTGGATGTCCTATGATGGCCCCAGTCTGCCAGGCACCTTGTGTGTGTGTGTGTGTGTGTGTGTGTGTGTGTGTGTGTATGTCACCAATGGGGACCTGCCCCCAGCCGCATCTGAGGCTCAGAGCAGTCCTCTTGTGTGTGTCTACCTGCTGGGGGCCTGCCCCCAGGCTTGGAGCAAGTACCCCCTCTATGTTGATCTCTCAGACTCTTGCCCTCCCCTGCATATTGTTCTCTTTTTTGAGCTGTGGCCAGGGCTGGGTACTGCCTGCCTCCTAAGCTTGCCTACTGCCACCAGAAAGCAGGGAAAACCCCCTCTTGTGGTCAGGCCAGCCTTTTCCTGCTCCCTGATCCCCGGAAGGGACCTGGGGAGCTGCCAAGCAGGCCCCCAGCCCCCAAGAGCTTGCTTTCCCGCTCCCCAGTGCCCTCCAAAGGGCCTGGGGAGCTGCCAAGCAGGCTGCTGACTCTTTCCCACTTGCCAGTCCCCTGCTGCCTTCCTTTCCCACTCCCCAGTGCCGCCAAGGGGTCTGAGGAGCTGCCAAGCAGGATCCCGGCCCGTGCAGCCTTGCTTTCCTGCTCCTCAGTGCCCCGCAAAGGGCCTGGGCAGCCACCAAGCAGGCCGAGACGCCCCTGCTGCCTCTTTCCCACTCACAGGTACCCTGTTGCCTTGCTTTCCCACTCCCCGGTGCCCCGCAAAGGGCCTGGGCCACCGCCAAGCAGGCCCTCGACCCCCACTGCCTCTTTCCTGCTCCCCAGTGCCCCTCAAGGGGCCTGGGCAGCTGCCAAGCAGGCCGCTGACTCCCTGCCACCTCTTACCCACTCCCCGGTGCCCCTCAAAGGGCCAGAGGAGCCACCAAGCAGGCCCCCGGCCCCCACCACCTCTTTCCTGCTCTCCAGTGTCCCGCAAAGGGCCTGGGAAGCCGCCAAGCAGGCCACCAACCCTGCCGCCTCTTTCCCACTCACGGGTCCTGGGTCCTGCGCTGTTCCGCCCTGCAGCCGCTCTGTGCACTCGGGAGGTCCTTCAGCCCGGCCTGTGCCCTCTCACAGTCTGGGACCCCTCTGGGGATGTCCACCTGCTGGCGTGCCTGACCAGGCTGGGTGACGGGCTGATGGCTGTGTGCAGGCTGGCCAAGCCCCCCAGTAATGTCCCTCACCCCATTGGGTTGTGGCCAGTGTGGATGACGGGCTGATTGGCGCTTTCAGGCTTTAAGGCTGCCCACAGCTCCCATTGACCCAATGTCCCAGCAAGGCTGGCTGGATGCAGGTTTTTAGAGTTTGTTTATCTTCTATAATTGATGCTGTTCCTTTAAGGTGAGGCCTCCTACTAACGAAGCCTCCTCTCTGCTTCACCTTGCGGAGTCTATAATGCAACAATGTTACTTAGTGATCAGGCCAGGCCTGCTGTTTCCTTCAGCTCCTGAGAATTCTATGATTGTTATTTTGTTGCAAACATGTGTTTGGCTTGAGCCAGTTTAAGCAGGAGCAGGCCGCAGTTTCACTTTCACTCCTGCTGCAATGGAAGCTGCCGTTTACTCAGGTCCATGAGTGGCGGCCGCCATGTTGGCTGGGCTAATTTGCATATAGTCGCTCTGATTGGCTGGTGGGCATGGCTTACCCCGTCCCGGAGAAACAGTTAATTTCAATATTACGCTTTTATTAGTTAAGATAACCAGGCATCTGGAGTGGTCCTCAGAGATATCCCACTTAGCACCACTCACTACACAGACAGATATAAGACACAGGACCCCGAGAGCCCCAGGGCTGTGCTAGCAGTGGTTACTGCCAGGACCCAGGTTCCTTGCCTCCCCTCCCAGCATGCTTTCTACTATACCACACAGTTATATAGCATGTTTGCATGTAGAGAAATATGGTGTGTAAGCTTGCCTTTTATTATTTATTTTATGAGTTTTACACTACCTAATTTCAAAAAGAATTTCAAACAGTTTGCAAAGTTATAATACCTTAAAATATAGAGAAAAAAGGTAAAGAGAAACCATTTATAGGCAAGAACCTGGGATGAACGGTTTCTGTGATGGAGCTTGGGTATATGGAGCATTTGGGCATCCTAGTATCCAAGGCAAGTCAAAGTTTGGGAGTATCTTCATATGTGTATCAAAAATAGGTGAAAACATGCACAAACACAAATACAATAAAGGCTCACTTTATCTAACAAAAATGTTGCTGAAAAGTTGTCAATGTCAAAGCAAATCCTGTCTTCTATTGGATATATACTATACAGGTTATATACCAGACTGGAGAGAAGTCCTACTGATTTTCTTGAAAATTTTGTAGTCCTAGGGGACAGAGTGCTGGGGCATCCAACAGGAATCCTTGTTGTGCATGGGGAGCTTGTAAAGTGGAAAGAAGTAAAGCCTCTCTTCTATAGGCCAGTACTAGTGTAATGGTCTCCATACCTCCCTCCCCTATTACTGAGATTCATTGCAAAACCTTGGAGAGAAAGACAGAAATGTAGAAAACATTTGTTGAAATTTGCTAGATAATACTATGATGTACTGGTAAGTGGTGAGAACAGTGATGCTGGGTTATAAAGGCTTGTATTGATGTGGTAGCTGCTGTTGCACTGGATTTCACTTATTTGTGGTCTTCTTTTGTGAGTGTGCTGGTATAAAGACAACAGGACTTTTCCATATTTATTTATTTATTTTTTAGTATTTCCTACTATATTTTATTTTTTTAAATTTTGTTTTATTGCTTAAAATATTACAAAGAGTGTTAAATAAGTCTCCATTTCCCCCCGCTGACCTTCACCCCTCCTCCTCTACCCCCCCATGTCTTGTGTCCATTGATTATGCTTACATGCATGCATACAAGTTCTTCAGTTGATCTCTTAACTCCCCCCCAACCCTCCTGAGCCTTCCAGCTGTAGTTTGACAGTCTGTTCAATGCTGTTCTGCCTCTGTATCCGTTTATGTTCATCAATTTATAATGGTCTTTATTATCCATAAATAAGTGAGATCATGTGGTATTTTTCTTTCATTGACTGGCTTATTTCACTTAGCATAATGCTCTCCAGTTCCATCCATGCTGCTGCAAATGGTAAGAATTCCTTCTTTTTACAGCAGCATAGTATTCTATTGTGTGGATGCACCACAGTTTTCTAATCCATTCATCTGCTGATGGGCACTTAGGCTGTTTCCAAATCTTAGCTGTGGTGAATTGTGCTGCTGTGAACATAGGGATGCATATATCCTTTCTGATTGGTGTTTCTGGTTTCTTGGAATATAGTCCCAGAAGTGAAATCACAGGGTCAAATGGGAGTCCATTTTTAATTTTTTGAGGAAACTCCATACTGTCTTCCATAGTGGCTATACCAGTCTGCATTCCCACAGCAGTGTAGGAGGGTTCCTTTTTCTCCGCATCCTCTCCAGCACTTGTTGTTTGTTGATTTATTGATAATAACCATCTGACAGGTGTGAGATGATACTTCTTTGTTGTTTTGATTTGCATCTTTTGGATGATTAGTGACTTTGAGCACGTTTTCATATGTCTCTTGGCTTTCTGAATGTCCTCTTTTGAAAAGTGTCTATTTAGGTCTTTGCCCATTTTTCGATTTCATTGTTTATCTTCCTTTTGTTAAGTTGTATGAGTTCCCTATAAATGTTGGAGATTAAACCCTTATCGGTGATAACATTGGCAAATATGTTCTCCCATGCAGTGGGCTTTCTTGTTGTTTTTTTGATGGTTTCTTTTGCTGTGAAGAAGCTTTTTATTTTGATGCAGTCCCATTTGTTTATCTTCTCTTTAGTTTCCAATGTCCCAGGAGCTGTATTGGAGAAGAAATTGCTTCGGCATAAGTCTGAGATTTTGTTGCCTTTAAATTCCTCTAGTATTTTTATGGTTTCCCGTCTTACATTTAATCCTTTATACATTTTGAGTTTATTTTTGTGTATGGTGTAAGTTGGTGGTCTAGTTTCATTTTTTTGCATATATCTGTCCAATTTTCCCAACACCATTTATTGAAGAGACTGTCTTAACTCCATTGTATGTTCTTGTCTCCTTTGTCAAATATTAATTGAGCATATTGGTTTGGGTCAATGTCTGGGTTCTCTATTATATTCCATTGATCTATATGTCTGTTCTTATGCCAGTACCAGGCAGTTTTGAGAACAGTGGCTTTGTAATATAGCTTGATATCTGGTATGGAGATTCCACTTACTTTGTTCTTTCTCAGGATCACTGCAGCTATTTGGGGTCTTTTTTTATTCCAGATGAATTTTTGGAGAGTTTGTTCTAGGTCTGTGAAATATGCCATTGGTATTTTAATGGGAAGTGCATTGAATTTATAGATAGCTTTGGGTAGTATGGACATTTTAATGATGTTGATTCTACCAATCCATGAACACGGTATGTTCTTCCATCTGTTTATGTCTTCCTCTATCTCTTTTTTTTTCAACATCCTGTAGTTTTCTGAGTAGAGGTCTTTTACCTCTTTAGTTAAGTTTATTCCTAGGTATCTTAAATTTTTTGATGTGATGGTAAATGGGATTGCTTTTTTAGTCTCTCTTTCTGTAAGTTCACTATTGGTGTATAGAAATGCCATAGATTTCTTAGCATTAATTTTGTATCCTGCTACATTGCTGAATTCATTTATTAAGTCTAATAGTTTTTTAATGGAGTCTTTAGGGTTTTTTATGAACAGTATCATGTCATCTGCAAATAAGGACAGTTTTACTTCTTCTTTTCCAATTTGGATGCCTTTTATTTCTTCTTCTTGTCTAATCACGATGGCTAATACTTCCAGTACTATGTCGAACAAGAGTGGTGAGAGTGGGCATCCCTGTCTTGTTCCTGTTCTGCTGGAAACTGATTATTTTTATGCTGGAAACTGATTGTTTTTAACCTACTTTGGTTGCTCTGAAAGGTCAGAGCTATGCACCCATTGTTTTAAGTTGAAACATTGTTAATTACAGCAAATCTCCACCTGTTAATTACATGTAAAATTCTTCCTTGGAATTTCCTGCCTAAGGATATTGTTTTCTCAGAGACTCAATAAAAGGCTGGTGAGACTCAGGCATCAGTGGGCAATATACCCTGGTAGAGGAAAGATGCCACGCCTGGTCCCCCAGTTTCCAAATTGATTCTCTTCTAGTCTCTCTCTCTTCATTTTGTGTGCGGCCTCCTTCAGAACTCAAACCCTGAACAGGAACCCTGAACCATGCTGGACATGTAAGGGGCTTCAATACTGTTCTTAAGGGAAATGGTTTTATTCCATATTTAATTTTTTGAGGAAACTCCATACTGTTTTCTATAATGGCTGCACCAGTCTGCACTTCTACCAGAAGTGTACTAGTGTTCCCTTTTCTCCACATCCTGGCCACCACTTGTCATTTGTTGGTTTGTTGATGGTTGCCATTCTGACAAGTGTGTGGTGATATCTCATTGTCATTTTAATTAGTATATCTCTGATGATCAGTGACTGAGCATTATTTCATATGTCTCTTGGCCATCTGAATGTCTGCTTTGGAGAAGTGTCTATTTAGGTCCTTTGCCCATTTTTAAGTTGGATTGTTTGTCTTCTTTTTGTTAAATTGTATGAGTTCCTTATATATTTTGGATATTACACCTTTATCACTGAAAATATGTTTTACCATACAGTGGGCTCTCTTTTCATTTTGTTGATGGTTTCTTTTGTTGGGCAGAAGCTTTTTAGTTTGATGTCCCCCCATTTGTTTATTTTCTCCTTAATTTCCATTGCCCTAGGAGATTTATTTGTAAACATATTGCTATGAGAGATGTCTGAGATTTTGCTGCCTATGGTTTCTTCTAGGATTTTTATGATTTCATAACTTACATTTAAATTTTTTTCCATGTTGAGTTTATTCTTGTGTGTGGTGTAAATTGGTGGTCTAGTTTTATTCTTTTTTTATGCATCTGTCCAATTTTCCAAACACCATTTATTGAAGAAACTATCTTGACTCCACTGCATGTTTTTGCCTCCTTTGTCAAATATTAATTGAGGTAATGGCTTGGGTCGATTCCTGGGGTCTCTGTTCTATTCCACTTATTTATATGCTTGTTCTTGTGCCAGTATCAGGCTGTTTTGAACACAGTGTTTTTATAGTATAACTTGATATCTGGTATTGTGATCCCAGTGATCCCACTTCTGGGAATTTATCCTAAGAAACCTGAAACACCAATCAGAAAGAATGTATGCACCCCATGTTCATAGCAGCACAATTTGCAATAGCTAAGATCTGGAAACAGCCCAAGTGCCCATCAGTAGAAGAGTGAACAAAAAAGCTGTGGTACTTTTATACCATGGTTTACTCTGCAGCAGTAAAAAATAAGGACCTTTTACCCTTTGATACAGCATGGAGGGACCTGGAGAGAATTACGCTAAGT
Source organism: Murina feae (assembly GCA_004026665.1). Classification (NCBI taxonomy): domain Eukaryota; kingdom Metazoa; phylum Chordata; class Mammalia; order Chiroptera; family Vespertilionidae; genus Murina; species Murina feae. Next base: position 92,556 of record PVJC01001058.1, read on the forward strand.
GAAATAAGCCAGTCAGAGAAAGACAAGTATCACATGATCTCACTCATATGTAGAGTCTAATGAACAAAATAAAATGATGAACAAAATAGATCCAGAGACATAGAAGCATAGAACAGACTGCAGAATCTCAGAGGCAAGGCAGGGGAGGGTGGATGGGTGGGAAGAGGTCAACCAAAGAACTTGTATACATATATGCATAACCCATGGACACAGACAATAGAGTGGTGAAGTCCTGGGGTAGGTGGTGGGGGCAGGCTAGAAAGGGTCAATTGGAGGAAAAATGATATGTGTATTACTTTCAACAGTAAAGATTTAATAAAAGGAAGACAATAGGGCTGCACTAGACCTGGTTTGTTCTTTGGTAACAGTGGTCTCTCTCTCTCTCTCTTTTTTAAAAAAATACATTTTCATTGATTTCAGAGAGGAAGGGAGAGAGAGATAGAAACATCAATGATGAGAAAGAATCATTGATTTTCTGCCTCCTGCATTATCCCTACTGGGGCTTGAGCTCACAACCCAGTCATGTGCCCTTGACCAGAATTGAACCCATTACCCTTCTGTCCACAAGCTGATGCTCTATTCACTGAGCCAAACAAGCTAGGGCATCAGCAATAGTGGTGTCTTTTACTCTGAATCCTGGAAATCACTGTCTCTTTCCTGGTTTGTAATATGAACCATTCTAATAAAAATTGTTTGACTTGTGGTATTTATAGATTGCATTAGCTTCTTGGTTTAATTCTCCAAGATAATGTTTACATCTTAACAAGGACCTTAGAAAGTTTTCATTCCACAGGGAAAAGTGATGGGAATTTCACGTTGTTTCCAGGTCATGGAAGAAGTAGTTTGTGAGTAAGGGGCTTTCAAAACACACAAAGCAGTCCTGGGCTTTTACTTTGCAGAAAGCATTCTTGGGGGAGGGGTGCCAATGATGCATGCTCTTGCATAAGGTGGTCTTTATGACTCAGAGCACAGGAATTCCCTTTCTAAGTTTGTGTTCTTTGATGACCATAATTTTAGGTTGATAAAATATTTTTATACATTTCCAAAAACCTGCAAGATTTAGATTAAGCCAGGGTGTCATCTTTTTTTACAGGCTGAAGCTGAGCTTGAATTGGGAGACAGCCTGAATAATATCATTACCTCTGTTAACACGAGATTGTCAGTCTCTAGATCCACTACTCACAGCCATATCAATCCTGGAGAAGATTCACATGTTACTATAATTTGGTGACTCTGTCTGGGCATCCACCAAGTCCTATCCAGTGATTCTTACAGTGTGTCTGAGGTATGCTCCCTTAAGAGGCCCTGGGTTTGCAGAAATTATATTTGCAGCCAGAGAATTTATAATTTGCTACATATGGCCACTTTTTTTTCAGCATCTGTCCTTCTTTCTTTTGCATTTTCCCACACCCACTCCCACTTACTGTTGGCTGCCCTCCCAGTACCTTCTTACCACTAGGGACTTTTATTAACAGGCAGATTTCTGTAGACTCTGTGAGAGCCCCCAATTGCATTGCTTGCCTCTTATTTTCTTTAAGTTATTATTTTTTACATTGCTGTTCCTTTATACTTGTACATTAAACATTAACTAGAAGTCAAGGATACGGTCACTAGGCTGGGAAGAGAAATCTACATTTCTTGACTGCTGTAGAATGGGGAGGGAACAAGACAACACCAGAGTGGAGAAAGCTGCAGTCTGTGGCTTCTACAGAGAGGCAGTGTGGAATGGAGAGCTGAGGGGAGCGGCTCGGTGATAAAGATGAAAGAGCATGATATTTTGGAGTTGCACAGACCTTAACTGGGTTAACTGGATGTTAACTCAGTCATTGACTATTATATGGTCTTGGGCAAGTTATCTGACATCTTCAAGCTTCCTTCAGATCTCTTTATCTCATGTGAAAAAAGAAAATAAAAGGAACTTGCAAGGTTGTTATGATAATCCAATGGGATGATGGATATGAAAGTACTCAATGGTACATTTAGGGCACTTCATAAATATTTTCTCTTTTCTTTATTATGAAGGAATATGAAAAAAAGCCTAAGACATGAAAATCCCCATGTTCTATAAATAACAGCTCCCATTTTTTCTTCCATAATATTTTCATAATACTTGAAACCATATGGGTAATTGTTTCAACATTTAATTTTTCCACCGAATTATTTAATTACATTTGTGACAGGCACATATTTATTTTGAGTGTGTCAGTGGAACCATTAATTTATTCTAATGGATTTACAATATGGTCAGATATTTTTCCACCATTAACTTTGTGGTGATAGAAAACTGCCATAGATTTATCTTGCTACAATTATATTTTAATCAAAATGAATTCCTGAAACGTCTCGGTAAGGGTCCCCCTAGAGGAAAGGAGTAAGAGGATGTTCTCTGTAAACTATATTTAAGCCTGATAGTTTATCAGTCCAGTTGACTTCCACTTTTGCCCTCAAGTGTCAACAGAAGAAATTTGTTGGGTATTTTATTTGGAGGTAGGAATGGAGGGGGCATAGTAGTGGAAGACAACTAATGAGATAAGAGATTTCTTTTTCTAAAGAGAATATCATTCTGCACATCTGGAGAGTGATGCAGTCATTTGTTTGGTTCTGCAGCTCACACTTCTGCAAAGACCCTCTGCCTGTGTGTCTTCCTTACCTTCAAAGGGATTGCTTCCTGAGCGAGGTAACAATGTTCACTTCCACAGCCTTCCCTGATTAATGCCTCAAGATTGGTTGGCAAGTCCTGATTAGTGAACAAGTACTGAATTCCTCATTTAGTACTCTCAGACCTAAACAGACACTTTTCAAAAGAAAGCCAAGAGACATGAAAACATGCTCAAAGTCACTAATCATCTGAGAGATGCAAATCAAAACAACAATGAGGGACCATCTCACACCTGTCAGAATGGCTATCATCAACAAATCAACAAATGACAATGCTGTTGAGGATGCAGAGAAAAAGGAACACTCATGCACTGCTGGTGGGAATGCAGACTTGTGCAGCCACTTTGGAAAACAGTATGGTGTTTCCTCAAAAAATTAAAAATGTAACTCCCATTTGACCCTGAGATCCCACTTCGGGGAATATATCCCAAGAAACCAGAAACACCAATCAGAAAAGACATATGCATCCCTATGTGCATAGCAGCACAATTTACCATAGCTAAGATCTGGAAACAGCCTAAATGCCCATCAGCAGATGAGTGGATTAGAAAACTGTAGTGTATCTATGGTGAATGCCCATCAGCAGATGAGTGGATTAGAAAACTGTGGTGAATACTATGCTGCTGTAAAAAAGAAGGACTTCTTACCATTTGAACAGTATAGATGGAACTGGAGAGCATCATGATAAGTGAAATAAGCCAAAAAAACCACATGATCTCAGTCATTTGTGGAATATAAAGATGAACTGATTAAAAAAAAAGATGAACTGATTATAAACTGACGAACAAAAATAGATACAGAGGCAAAGAAGCATCAAACAGACTGTGAAACTACAGTGGGAAGGCTGGCAGGGCTGGGGCGAGGTGGGGGGAGGTAAGAGATCAACCGAAAGACTTGTATGCATGTATATAAGCATGACCAATGGATGCAAGATATTGGGGGTTGGGGGTGAGGGCAAGTGCCAGAGGGTAGGGAAGGCTGGGGGGAGGTCAATGGGGAAAAAAGGAGACATATGTATTACTATTTGTAATACTTCAGGCAATAAAATAAAATTTAAAAACACACACACAAACACACAAAAACACACACACACATTAAGTGTGCTTGTCAGTATGGCTGGTGATGGTTTTTCAGAGCTTGGATAAATGAGTTGAAAGGGCCTACCTAACTGTATCTAGGATTTGTTTGTTCTCAAAGAGTTGCATGAACACAACTTTTGTTTTATTAAGGGTAGGCTTTGCTCTTGTCAGCTAACCATTTTAGCCTTTGTTAGCATCACCAATTTAGGAAGTATATGGCTTTTCTTAATAGTAAAAATCACTAGGAGTCCTATACCCTATAGTAATCACTCAGAGCTACAGAAGTTTCTGTAATTTCTTTGTACTTATCAGATTTTTTTTTTATTGTAGGAATCGCCTACACTCCAGAATGCTTTATTAAGACCTTATTTTATTGCTTATGCAGTCTGACATTGATTGAGCTATACACACTTCCCTGTGCTGGTCCCAGGTAACTGTGTGCAGAGCTTCTGTGGCTGCTGGGAGGTAGGACACTGCTAGGCAGGGGCAGGACCTAGAACGGTAACTCCTAAGAGCTGTAGAGGGTCTTTGGGTGAGTAGAGAGATCAGGAGTATAAGCCAGAGCCCAGGGAAACATTTCCTGAGATGAGCCAAGCTCCAGCCCCTCTGGGGTTTCCAGAACAGAGGCTGGGTGTAGAGAGCAGCACTGTGGAGGGAGCAGGGATGCACTGTCTCCTGGTGAGCCTGGAGCTGCAGGAGCCCAGCAGAATGGCCAAAGTGATGGGTGTGGAATCTGTGGCAACTGGGCTTTCTTGTAGGCTAGGGGTGGGGAAGGGGGCCACTGCATTCCTGCAGGATACAACAGGGAACCTGTTCCATCAGAGACGGGGTCATCTCTCAGGTCTAGGTATTGATGCTCCCTTAGTTCCCTAGTCTGGAAGAACTTGGGGGCGGGGAGGGAGGACAGGGAAGGGTGATGTTTAAGAGTTTCCAGTTCCTTAACCAAACCCACTCCCTAAGTCTCTCAGGGGCATACTTTCATCCACCCATCTGATTGCTCTCACTCTCCCAGCTTTTCTCATAAGGCACTTGTTACAGGGCTGCTGAGGGAAAGGGAGCTAGGAGGTGGCTCTGATGGTAATGCCCAGCCTCTAGGGTCAGGAGTCAAGGTGGAGGTGGTCAGGGGCTAGTGGCTGCCATAGTACAGGTGCACTGCCAGGCCAATGAGCAGTGTGGCCAGGAAGAAGGCAGCTGGGAGCTGCGGTCACAGCAGAGCTGCTGAGAGCATGGCATTGACCACCAGCAAACAGGACACCACAAAGAGGTGTGTGATGCTGCTGCCGTGCTTCATGACAGTGGACATGAGCAGTCCATTCAGTGCCTGGCTGAGCACCACGAGCGCTGCCCATCCTGAGAAGCCATCCAGGAGGCCTAGGCCGGGGCACCACCTGCATGCAGACCTAGATTCAGGAGCACGCCAAACGTGTAAAGGAGCAGCTGTTTTCGCTTCATGAGCAGCTCTGTGTACATGGAGGAAAAGCCCGAGATGAGGCAGTACAGGATGAGGAGCAGCAGTCCTAGTGGAGTGATATGCAGGGACATGGGGCCAGCCTTAGCTGCTGGAGGGGATCCAGGGAGGGTGCTCCCAGGGTCCTGGAGGCCACGAGCTGCATAGCAGGCCCCTGCTGCCATCAGCAGCAGCAGCAGTGCTAAGTCCTGGCATGCAGAGAGGGGGTGCCGGAGGCAGAGGCAGTAGAACAGGGCCTTGCTTCCAATCTTGAGATTGCTCAGCACCTGGTAGGTGCTGGGGTCCATGTATTATTGAAGGTAGATCACTAGGTTATTATTAGCCCTGTAGAGCAAGGCTGGTAGTGCAAAGGGGGCAGCCTGGCACCAAGGCGGGCCCCCCTGGGGCCATGCTTGCTGGCCTACCAGAAGGGCGAAGGTGCACAACAATAGCTTGGTCAGCTCAGTCAGCTGTACAGCTGAGGAAGGTCAGAAGGGCACTCGGCCATCCACATAGCACAGTGCCAACAATGGTGCACGGGCACCATACATGGCAGTTGACAGGAGAAGCATCAAGGTCCAGCGGGCCTGCCTGGGACAGCCCAGGCCTGGCACTTCCTCGTCCTCTACACTTATGCCCACATCAGACCCTGGTGGCCTGTGTAATTAGGGACAGTGAGGACTGTGACACGTTTGAGGAAAATCAAGATATGGAGTTGGCTCCCAGGAGACAGGAGCTGTGGTACGTCAGCTGCAAACTCCACACTCAGGATGGGAAAGGATCCGGTGGCCTTAGAAGCCACAGTCTTGGGGTCAGTCCCATTGGGTCAGGGAGAGAAGGAGGTATCGAGGATGCTGGCTGATGAGCCACTACCCACCTTCTGCAGGAAGGGAAACAAGGATGAAGGTGGCAAGAAACTTGGAGACAGCAATTGGGTGACAGCCAGGGAAGCCAGATATCGTGTCTGTGGTCGAAAGGCCTCCACCTGCAGGCCCCAGCTTCTTATCCTGCCTCCCCCACAGGATCCAGGGCTAGTCAGGCCCTTTTCGCAGTGACTGCGCATAGTCCCTTATTGTCTTCTCCACATTGAGCACAGCATATGCCTGAGCTGCATAAATGCCTGTGCAGGTGCCCACAGCAAAGCCCAATACTGCTGATGTCCTCAGTTTGGCCACCACATAGCCAGCCAGGAAGCCTTTGAGGAATGGGTAGGATAAGAGCGAGCCATCCTGGCCCACATGACTTCATCTTCCACATGCTGCTGAAGGCGCTCTCGCTGGTTCTTGAGAAAGGCCAGGTCCTTAAGAGTCCTTGTCATCTGCCATCTTCCCTCGTGGAGCTTTGTACTTATCAGATTTTGATGAAATTCTAGAATACTATAGAACATCTTCAGTGTTTGAAAAATGAAGCAACACATTTATTTCAAATTGCAGACTGAATAAATGAAATATAAATCATTGTCCTATGGCATTGCATAAAATTGGGTTAAAAAATCTCTTTGCTCCTTCTTTGATTATTAGGCAACATGCAAAAAAGAGAAGAAGAGGAAGAAGAAGAAGAAGAAGAAGAAGAAGAAGAAGAAGAAGAAGAAGAAGAAGAAAAAGAAGAAGAAGACGAAGAAGAAGAAGAAGAAGAAGAAGAAGAAGAAGAAGAAGAAGAAGAAGAAAAAGAAGAAATGTCAAGCTGCCTAGCTACTGAAACAAGAAATGTATTTTCAACTAGTAAATAATAATAATTTTGCTTCTGGTGACAGTAGTGAGATGATGGATTTCTACAGTTGTGAAAATTAGCCTTAGACCAGCAATATTTAAGAAGTTAGTCTGAGTAACACCATTTTATAAATTAGTGAAGCAAGAATTTTAATGATTTCAAAAAGAGTCTTGTATAAGGTGACCAGATTTTAACATTGGTAAAGAGGGACACCATTGACCGGGGAGGGGTGTTATTTATTTATTTATTTATTTATTTATTTATTTATTTATTTTTACTTAAAATATTACAAAGAGTAGTACGTGTCTCTTCCCCCCGCCCCTTAACCTTCCCTGTCCTCCCCTACTCCGACCGGGGGCGGGGGTTCTTGATTAAAAATTTGGTCTATATGGAGCAACAAAAATTTTCATAGAATGCAAAAATAATATTGTAATATATTTTTTAAAATTTCAATGTAAGTACAATTTACAAATATAATAAATGAACAATTATGTATAAGTATTATTTTATTCTTCGGCATTTTCTCCTTTGAGTGAATTTTTTTTAGTAGATTGCTGTTGTTTAAAAGGTCATGAAATTTTTCACAAGAATTTGTTAAATTATATTTCACACATAAAATGGCTTTCAAAGTCTCAACACTTTATTGTGATTTTTCTGATGTCCGCACTTTATTTACCATAGAAAAAACGCGTTCAGTCGCAGCATTAGTTCCTAGTAAGGACAGCGCGTTATTATTTTAATTTTAATCTTATATTTCTTTCTAAATAATAACCATACTAACTTGTATTATTTTTCCTCTGAATTTGCTGTAACATAAGTGGTAAGTGTCACTTTCAAGGCCGGCGCTAGACTTTTTGCCGCCACTATAAAATATAAATAATACGAGTACTGTCTGCTAAATTCAAGAAAATTTATGTATTTATGAAGTAAATAAATAAATTATTTACCTAAATTATCTGAATAGCTGATTTGTAATGACATCACTTGTTTAACTAGCTTTCTAGCACGCAGTACGATGTGTATCATCTGAGAGACAGTTACAAAATGTTTTCATTGTTGCCAATCCCAGAAAATGCCATTGTTCATTAAGTCCAAACAATGGTGGTTGAATTCTAACAACTGATCAACAATGCGAACTTTGATAAGCAGTTCTCGATAATCAGTTCTCAACAATTATTTGTTATTATTAAAGTTTAACATTATAAAATTAACAAAAATAATATAAAACTCATATCCTGGCTAAATAGCCACATGGCCACCTATATTCCCTTCCTGTTCTCCCACTGTTCCCTAGCTTGTTGTGCATTCTTTCCAAAAATCGGGACTTTCTTAAAACGTTGCGGGATGCAGGACAAATTGTTAAAAATCGAGACTGTACCGCCAAAAGCGGGACATCTGGTCACCTTAGTCTTGTATGTAATAATACTGTGAAATTTATAAAACATTTTCACATTTCAATAAAGGATTTCACAGAGGATGAGGTAGGGCTCATATGGTTTAAGTGGCAGGATCTGAATTTGCTATTCTGTTTGCCACCTTTTATGGATAAAACTCAGTCAATCCAAATCTTCTTGACTTGATAGATTTATAAAAGCTTGTGTACTGAGTTCATTTGTGACATGTAGACTCTTGACTCTAATGGTGACAAAAGTATTTGTAATGGAAATGCAATATTCATTTTTTTCAGATGTATTTTCATCTATTGTAAGTCTTGATATTATGGGGGATTCACACTTATTGAAACGGTGAGCCCAATAGACCAAAGAAAGGAGCTTTATAAAATAAAATCATTCAGTTTCTTTGGAAGTGTTCAGAAGATTCCTGTTCTGTCTCTGTAGACTGACTCAAGGGTCTTACTGCCCTTGGATAGAAAGAAGACATGATGTAGAGAGAAATAAGCAAAATTTATCCTTCCAATCTGGGAGGGTTATGGAAATAAGGAAAAAGTCAGATATCAGAGTCCTTGTTTTTCTCTTCTCTTAGGGCCCAGCATGGAACAAGGAAAATTGTGTGGTTTTGTAAAGTGTTATCCATATCGGAATGGGCAAACCAAAGAAGCTTTCGCTCCTTGAACCAGTGTGGTAAAGAATGAAGCCTACAGGAATATTATAGTACTAGGGGCCCGGTGCACAAAAATTTGTGCACTCGGGGTGGAGGGAGTCCCTCAGCCCGGCCTGTGCCCTCTCACAGTCTGGGACCCCTCAGTGGATGTCCTATGATGGCACCAGTCTGCCAGGCGCCTTTTGTGTGTGTGTGTGTGTGTGTGTGTGTGTCACCACTGGGGACCTGCCCCCAGCCGCATCTGAGGCTCAGAGCAGTGCTCCTGTGTGTGTCTACCTGCTGGGGACCTGCTCCCAGGCACACTGTGGAGGCTTGGAGTAGGCACCCGCTCTATGTTGATCTCTCAGACTCTTGCCCTCCCCAGCATGTTGTTCTCTTTTTTGAGCGTGGCCAGGGCTGGGTGCGGCCAGCCTCCCAAGCTTGCCTACTGCCCATCTTCCTCCAGCCACCAGAAAGCAGGGAAAACCCCGCCTCGTGGTCAGGCCAGCCTTTTCCTGCTCCCTGATCCCCAGAAGGGACCTGGGAAGCCACCAAGCAGGCCGCCAACTCTTTCCCACTCACCCGTCCCCTGCTGCCTTCCTTTCCCACTTCCCGGTGCCGCCAAGGGG